>PVIH01031693.1:0-10504 GCA_004025045.1 Sigmodon hispidus | reverse complement strand
CTCTCCTTCCCTCCCCTTTCCTCCTTCCTTCCACCACCCTCCCCTCAACCTAAATTATTTCTAAGGGTTATTTTTATGTCTTCATGATAATTGTCTCTATAACAAGCCTTACCCTTGTTCAACTTTGTTTTTTTCCCTAGTTCTCTCTCCAATACTTGTGTACTCAGCCCTCTTTTTTGCATTGATTAGAAATTGGAACTCAAGGCTGCTTTCTGGATCCTCACTTTCCCTGGATACGACCCATGTATACAAGGCATACATGATGCTAAACTGAAGCTTGATTTTTCTCTTACTAACCTGGATTTTCTTACACATTTCTCATCTGAAAACTCAGAAGGGTAGAGAAGAAAACTGTTTTGAGCCCCACTACACCAGTATATGGGAAGTGAACTTTCATCACTAGGTATACACATTTGAACAAGAAAGCAATTTTTGCACCAAAGAGCTTCAGGTTTAATGGAGAGAGTCTATATAGAAGCAGATAACTGTTAATATGATGCTATCAAGTGTGACAGTGCATATATAGCCAAAGTAGAGCTAACCAGAAGGAAATTTTGAAGGGAGAATATTGAATCTGATTAAGGGTCAAGAAGATCCATGATGAATGTCAAGGTTGTTTGTACAGTTAGATTAAAGGAAGGAAGGAAGAGGGAGGTAAGAGGAATATAAACTCTGGAGAGGACAGAGATACCCACACTGGGACCTGGCATTTGTACAATATTTTACAATTTCAAATTATAATCACCTCCATTACCCATTTTATTGCAATGAACCCAGTCAAGTATCGAGCCAATGAACAGAAATCATTTCCATTTTTCCTGAAATCATTCCAAGCTTAGATTATTTATTTCTGCTTGATGTAGAGCAAGAATCCAAAATTGTTTTTATATGTCACAAAAGACCATATGTATTAATCCCAAGTGGGAACTGAAAAGAGAAATGTACTAGCCATGTAAATAGCTTCTGAACATGAATCAAATATGACATTGTCCCCCAAGACTCAATGAGCTCATCATATCCAGCAGAAATTCTCTTGGGAAGAATAGTTCCTTCAGTTCAAGCTTTTGCTTCTGGAGAAAGTTTCAACAACACCGTCTTGTATTCTCTCCCACCCAACCCCACTCTCTGCAAAGGGTTTGAACAATTCTCTTCAAAGGCTCAGTTCAAAGTCCACTCCTCTGTCCCATCCTGTCCCTTTCTAGAACTCTCACTTCTCATTCTCTGCTCCCAAATTTGGCTGTGAACTGTAATTGCATTACCCAGGAGGTTCCTTTCAAATCATTTTTTTCCCTAGGCTCCACTTGAAATTCAAAATTTCTAGGTCTGGGGCTGCATTTTAAGTTTCTCATGCAATTTTAATGTGACCGGCTTAGCATCCATCAGCTGAAAGCCATTTATCAATACGCATCACACAGCACATACTTAATTGTTGTCTCACTGATTTATGTATGTTGGCCTGCATTCTGTATCACTGCTTCTCAACCTTTAAAGTGCATCTGAGTCACCTACACAACTCATTAAAATGCAACTCTGGGTTGGTGAACCTGAGGTGCAGCCTCAAAGTCTGCATTTCTAACAAGTTTCCAGGCGATGACTGATGCTGCCATTGATGGCACCACACTTTGAGGAGCCAACTTACAGTGGCTCACTTTAGGATCTAGTGTTCGCTTTCATGTTTCTTTCCTATTCCAAGGAATGTGTGTCAGTATGGGGCCATCATTTAAATGTATATATGTTTAATCCAACTTAGTGTTCTATGTTTCCTTTTAACTTTATGAAGCACCCCATCCATTTTCTTTGTCTATGATTTCTCACCCTTGTTCTCTGGAATCTATCTTCACTTTTAGAGACTGGGCAAATTGTTATTCCTGCTAAGAAAATTCAAGGTAAAAAGACAATAGGAAGATGCTCATATCTGACATTTTTATTAGTGTGTATTCATTGTACAAAATGATGGATTTCATCACTGAAGGTAATATGTAAATGCCTTTTTGACTCTTACTCAACATAATCTGAAAATTAGTTTTCTCAGAAACCCCTGGCATGCCTATTGAAAACACAATCTGCACACTGTCCAGACCACCTTGTGGATTATTTGAGAGAGAGGCTTGGGAATGCATAGTAAGCAAGATTCAAAAGTTTACATTACAGTTTGAGTGGTATGGATTTTTTCAAAAAAGAGATGGAGATAGGGAGGACAGGAAGAGGAAAGAGGTGGAAGGGGAGGAGGAGAAGAATGGTTGACAGATATGTAGTACAAACTCTCAATGGCATCTTGGCCTGCTCACTGCTTTGCACTGGGGTGATATAGAATATTAGCTTAACTATGTAAAGGTGTGTTGTATTTGTTCACCATTCCTGACTAAGGCACTTGATTAGTCTAATAAAAAACTACAGCCATTAGCTAGACCGGAAGTATAGGTAGGATTTCTGGACACAGAGAATGAGTAGTAGGAGGAATTGAGGCAGAAGAGACACAGAGGGAGAGAGGAAGAGGTCAGGGAGATGCCAGAGGCCAGCCAGCCAGCCAGTCAGCCAGACACAGAGGAAGCAGAAAAGCAGGACATAGAGAATGAAAAAAAGTAAAAAGCTCTGAGGCAAAATGTAGATGAAAGAAACAAGTTAAATTAAGTTATAAGAGCTAGTGGGATAAGCCTGAGCTAAAGGCCGAGATTCCATAACTAATAAGAAGTCAGTGTCATTATTTGGGAGCTGGTGGGCATCCCAAAGAAAGATTTAACTCCACTGAGGGATATTGGGAAAAACTCAGAAGCAACTTCTGCCATCCTTTATTTCTTCTCTCTCACCTAGAGCATTTCACAGGAGCTAGAACTCTTCTGTGAGAAATGTGAACTCTCCTTTCACAGTAAGAGGACTGGAGACATACATATAAAATATGGGAAACTGAGACAGTTTATTTCACTGCTTCATAGCTGGGTGCCTGCCATGGAAAGTATACTGATTGTGTAGATGTACTACAGTTTGTTAATCCATTCCTCAGTTGAGGGACATCTAGGTTGTTTCCAGGTTCTTGCTATTACAAATAATGCTGCTATGAACATAGTTGAGCTAATGCCTTTGCAGTATGACTGTGTATCATTAGGGTATATACCCAGAAGTGGTATTGCTGGGTCCTTGGGGAGATAGTAATTTACTATTGTAAGTTTCTAGCTTAGGAAAAGGGGGAATAGTTAGACTAGAAGAGTTTGGGTAGGTACCTTAGTGATCTTGCCTACAGGGGTTCAATGTTTTCTGCTTATCTCTAATTGGACCTAAGCTGTCTCAAGATCCTTTTATTTTTGCATCATTTTAGTATCAATTTTTATTTTATCAGATTTTATTGTTACATGTTTTCCCTCAAAGAAAGTCATAAAACTGGTAAGAATTATTCTCTGCCCTATCCCTTTTTAAAACAAGTCCTAGGATGCTTATTCCAGACTGTTCCTACTCTGTACTTGGGGGGACGAAATACTACACAGAAAGACCAAATAGAACTTGAGCAATCAAGCCTTACTGTGTTCTCTATTTCTACCTCTATCCCACCAGTGTATTTGCTTTAGGTCAGTCTTTTTGTTCAGTTGGATTATCCATGCACTTTTGTCATGAGACTTGGCTTAAAAACACAGTAGCATCTGGATGGTCTGGTCTCTATTTCTGAAGGCTTCTGGATCATTCTAAATGTTGTTGCATAAACTTGTACTTTTCTTTTGCTAACTGCTTTTGCCAGAGGAGTGCAAGTGTTGTCCTTGATTGGTGAGGAAGCCATGAAGAGCCTTTTTATCCCTATGACACTTTGTTGACCACTGTGCTGTGTCACCTTCAAGACAGGTGAGTTTCATCTTATCTTGGTAACAACCCTAGAAGAGAGTCTTCTTTGAAAAGTCTAGATGGGTTAGGAAAGCTACTCAGGTGGTTAGACATGTGGGTCTAGAACCCAGCTCTCTGGTCACCAAATCTATTGGCAGAGTTTACTTCTAGTTGGCTTTTCTGAGGGCAAACTATTCCATTAAAGATTTCTTCTTTCCTTTCATGTGCTCTCTGCTTTTATTCTCTCTTTAGAAATACTCAAAGAACTGAGTGTTGTCAGCACCCCCATAACAGCCTACAGGGGTATAGTGGTGCTGACTGCTAAGTAAAAAGTAAGGATGTATGGATAAAGAGATGAACTAGGTTGTTGTCTCCAGGTATGGGTAGAAATAGCTATGACTGCTTACAGGAGGTTAAGGGATAATGTTTTAGAAAGCAAAGCATGAAACATGTTTTCTTGAACTCATCAACAAACTGGGAACCAGGGAGGACATCATAATGAGTTCACAGAAGAAAGCAAAAAAAAAAAAAAAAAAACTTATATACAGTGATAGTGAAATAAATTTTCAAAAACAACTCTAGTTGTTTGGCAATAACAAATTACATTCTATTAGATACAACTGGCCTGCACTTCTTCAGGCTAGAAAGAGATGATGTCAGTTTTCTACTAATTAACTTGTGTCTCTTCAGGATCACAAAGCATCCTAGGGAAAGCGAAAGCTTTTCCCCCTGACTGATAATGCTGAAAGACCCCAGTGCTATAATGAGTGAATACTCAGTAATTTCTTTTGCACATATCAAAGTCTTACATTCATATTTATTTTTATTCTCTTTTTCTATTGTTTAGAGATCAGCATCATCTCCAAGGATATTTGTGATCACAAAATAAGGCTGGCATCATTAACTTTGGCCAAATTTTGTACGTGGGTACAGTGAGTATTTTTTATTTTACCATCTAGGATCATCTAAAATGGTCTACATTTTCATAAGAAAACTCATATTTCAAAGCTTCTATGCCCAGTTATTTTTAGGCTAGGAAAACAAAGCTTCCAAAATACTGCACCAAATTTCATTTATTTATATATTCTCAGAATGCCTGCCCCAAAAGTACTAAGTTTCCTGTTCTGCTGAGGTCCCCTTTAGCACTATTTGAAGTATCTTAGAAGAATTTGTGGGACCTTATTTTCAGAATTAAAGCCAATCTGAGTCCTATGAATGTATTGGGTCACTCTTAATAAGCACAGTGCTCAAAGAGAAAAGCCCAGGCAAAATCTCAGTAATATAACTACTTCTTCTATGTATATCATCATTATTAAAGACAGAAAAAATTCTTTTTTATTTTTTGAGAATTTCATATATGAGGAGAACTGTACATTCATCATTCTCACACCCCTTCCCCGTTCAAACTATTCCCATGCGCTGCTTCCCAAATTCATGGTCTCTTCTTTATTTACTATTGTTACATGTATACATATAAATATATGTGTATATGCACATACAACCTACTGGCTCCATTCAGCTTTTCTCATATGTATCTAGGGATGACTACTTGGGATCAGCAATGACCATTTATAGCTCTTCATCTAGGGGTGGAGCCATGCTTTGTCTATATTGGCATGTCAACTGTGTTGTCATTATGCTTCAAGAAACCATATTGCTGAAATTTCATGGGTACATTTTCTCTGTCATGCCTAAGGGACACTTTCTGACAACAGGTATCCTGGGAATCTACGTTGCATAATCTTTCCACTCCCTCTTCAGACATTTTCCCGGGTCTTAGGTGTAGGGGTTTCTCAGCAATATATTATCACTTGGGGTAGAGCACCTGAGAGTGTCATGGTCTCTGAATTTTGAGCAGTTGTAGATATCTAAAGAAAAGCAAAGTCTTAAGGAAGCTATGCAAATAACTATGTTGCCAGGAAGAATAAGAAAATGAAATTTTGGAGCTCAAGTGGAACAATGCTGGAAAAAAGAAAGATAGAAAGCATGAGAGGTAACTTGAAATGGTGTGCATATGACAATGTCTGTAACTTGATAAAGGTGTGATGTGTAATGAAATGTTACTCAGCAATTCAACAAAGTGAAATAAGGATACATCTGCAACATATATGAACTCTGAAAACATGACACTAGCTAATTACATGTCATGTCATATTTCATGCCACAAGTTTCATTAATTCATTTATATGCAACACCCAAAAATAGGCACATTCATGTGGACTGAGAGTGGATTCTTATCAGCATGAACTGAGTACCTTCAGTTTCAAAGGAATAGAAAGAAGCTGATAATAACTACAATGGTGTTTTCCAGCGATAAGATGTTCTAAAATTGATTGTGATCGAGGTGTAACTGTATTCACATTTAGTATAAAAGCACCATTAAATTATAAGCTTTAAATGAGTAACTTATATGGTATGTAAATTATATGTTTATAAAGCTGCTTTATATGGAGAGATTAGGTAGAAAGTCTTGGTACAGTGCACACAGCTACACACCCAGCCTCTGGGAGACTGAGGTAGAAGGATCACAATTTCAAGACCAGCATGTGTTACATAGATGAAACTGAGAAAGAAAGACAGTCCGACAGTGGAGGGTATATAATGCATGAAAAAGTGGACACTGAATTATTTTATTTTAAACACTTTCAACTACATTCAAACAAGAAACAATGATAAAATTTCTATCAATTTTTTCTTTATGTATATGTAGATGTTATGCAGGTACACATGTCTGCAGAATTTAGAGCATGATGATGACTCTGTGTCTCCCTGACTTAGTCCCTTGAGACAAGATCTCTCATTGAATCTGAAGGTGCCACCAGCAAGCCCCAGTGATTCACCTGTCTCCACCACCATTCAACTCATTTTTTTAATGTAATGTTGTATTTATTGCTTGAGAATTTCAAATTTGCATAACCAAAAATACACTAAGCATATATTGATAATATCAGGCAATGTGCCATGAGGACTGTGACAAACAACATGTCACAACTATGATGAATTTCTGAGGATGTCCTATAAATCACACAGTTCCAAAATATTTGTATTAATATCACCTACAAATGTATACTCTACCTATACAAATATAACACAGGAGAGGCTAGCATTCTCTTGTTAGACTACGGTTTTCTTTGTGTATGTGTCTATAGGATACATATTCCTATGAGAGGGAGGAGGGGAAGGGGGAGAGGAAGCATGAAAGAGCATGTGTATATGTCTGCACACATACGCAAAGGCCAAGAGATCAACCACAAGTATTGTTCCTCAGGAATCACTCACCATGATTTTGGAGTCATGGTCTCTCACCAGCCTGGAATAAGTAGCTGAATAGGCATGCCAGTGAGCAGTCTCCAGGGATCTACATGTCCCCAAACTGCCACAGCACTAGGATTACAAGCACCATGTCAGCATGCCAGCTTTTAAAAAAAAATGTAATTTCTATGGTTCAAATTCAGGTTCCCATGCTTGCAAGGTAAGCACCTTTTCCAATAGGCAGCAGGAAAAGGAAAACACTGGGCTTGGCTTGGGTTTTTGAAACTTCAAAGCAACCCCCCAGTGAAATACTTTCTCCAACAAGACCAGGAAGACTCCAACAAAGCCACAATTCCTAATCCTTCTCAAACAGTGCCACTCCCTAATGATCAAGCATTCAAATGTATGAGCCTATGGGAGGCATTCCTATTCAAACCACTACAACACCCTACATTATGGTCATTACTAACATCACTCATTTTTTACTTTTGTAAATGAGAGAATAAAGTCAGATATAGTCATTAGTTGCTGACACTCATAATCCCAACACTCAAGAATCGGAGAAAGAAGGACTTCAGCGAGTGTGAGGCCAGTCATAGCTATACAGTGAGAACCTCTCTCAAAAGAAAAAGGGAGAAAAAGATGAAAAAGTGAGAGGTGGAATGAAAGAATGTATAAACTATTGTGATTTTTCTAGAAGCCCTCTCAAAGTGTGGCAAAGATGGTTTTAAGTCTATAAAATATTCTGAAAGATATATTTAAACTTTCTATATTTAGAATTTGATTGGTAAAAGCCAAACATCAAAAGAGATTGAGACGTTAAGATAAGATCAAAGTGCCTCAGAAACATCAGATTACATATTTAATCAAATGTCAAGAAAACATTTAAAGTAATAAACACATTACCATAATAGTAATGAATTGTGATTCTTTTACAGATGTAGTGCAAGAAACCTTAGTTTGCTCCTTTCTAACATAGTCAAGGATGTAATAAAGTTGACATAAAGCACAGGAAATGGTTTTACACAGCATCACTGCTATGTAGAAAATCAAAATTAATCCCTTCTACTCTAGGCAAGAGCAATAAGCAGTAAACCAAGAAAATACAGTGATCAAAACTGAGCATACATAGCTAAGATTTTTATACATTTCACAATTTTTTTCCAATGCAGGTATTAAAACTCAGGGAAAATAAGATTCACTTTTCAGGTTTTATACTTCATTTACTCTATCATAATTGGAAACAAATCGGCAATTTAAACACATATTTTTATTTATTTATTTAAATGGTTTTTTTATGCATCCCTCTGTTCGCTCTCCCTTTCCTCCTCCCAATCCCTGCCAGTCCTTCCTCAACTTCCCCCCACCCCATCCTCCCATCCTTTCCTCGAGGAGGGCAAAGAATCCAAAGGTGAGTCAGTTCAGTCTGGCATATCCCATTTGAGGTAGGACTGAGTCCATCATCCCAGTATTAAGGCTGAGTTAGGTGTTCCTCTGCAGGGAATGGGCTCCAAGATGTCAATTCATGCACCACAAACACAGTCTGATCCTACTTCATGAGGTTCTGCATACTGCCCATGCCAGTTGACAGTCATCTATCTACCTTTGGAGGGTTTAGTTCCTTTTCCTGGTGGTTCCCCAGTGGCTTTTTTTGATTCAGTGAGCTCTCCAGAGATCCAGCCAGCCCTTTCTGTGGGATTCCTCATAATCCGTATCTATCCCTTTGTTCATATAGACTCTCTTTTCTCTCTCTTTAGCTGGACTTGGAGCTCAACCTGGTGCTTACCTATGGATCTCTGCTTCTGCCTCTATTCATTGTTGGATTAAGGTTCTATAATGGCACTTATGGTGATCACTCATTTGATTATAAGAGGAGTCCTGCCTAGACAACACTTTTACTGTTGGTTGGAGACCTAGCCAGGGACATCCTGTGAGTTCTTGGAGGTTTCTCTAGCATTGGGTCACTTTCCAACCCAGCATTGGCTTTGTATATCAAGATCTCCATCTCTTTTTTCTCCCTCTTTGTTGCTCCTTTCACTCAACTATCTCCTCTCATAATTTGTTCCCATGTCTCCTTAGTTGCTATCCATTATAATCTAAATTTGCTCAGGAAATCTTCTCTATTTTCTCTTCCCAGGGGGATCCCTAGATGTCTATCTTAAGTTCCTTCTGATTCCCAAGCTGTTCAGGGGTTGTGGTTTGCAACTTGGGTATTCTTTGCTTTTAAAACAGATATTTTGACCCAGGCATAATAGTGTATACTTGTAATCTTATCATTTGGAAGACTAAGGGAGTATCATGAGTGGAAGATCAGCCAAAAGCATATAGTGAGATGAGATTAGATTAGATGAGAGAGAGAGAATATGCAGTATTACAACTAAAGTCAGTGCTAATTTTGCTCTAATGTTAAGGTGTTGGGCAGTGAATATAGCTCAGCAATAAAACATTCGCCTAGCATGCATAAGACCCCGGGGCTTACTTTCCAGCAACAGATATAAGTTAAATTAAAAGATGAGCTGGAGATGTTAACATGCAATATGCTCATGACTTCTGTTTTTAGTGTGTGAAGTTGTCTTAATTTTCAATTCCTTTTATTTTTAAGGTACTAGGTGGGGATCAATTCCAGGGCCACATACATGCTAACCAACAAGTTCTATGGTGGGCTGGATCCTCAGCTCCCCCATTTTCATTTCTAATGTAGTATTTAGAAGTAATCCACATGCACAAACCCCCAAGAATATGAAAGCGCTCAGGTACTAAAAGGAGGAAGAGGAAGCATCAATAGCTGAATGCTGCTGAATTAAGGCAAAAGTAACTGTTTCGGAAAAAAAGGCACATGCACAATGGTTTTCTGTTACCATTCCTTATAGCATACTCCCAGCTATTCACAACAAGTAACTGACTTCTATGTCATAAGAAATGGCAAGGATGGCCTGGGTAGATAATTGAAAGCTTCTTCATGACCATTTTAGAAGACAATCTTTTAATCCCTTTTCCTGTAGCAGTACATCACCCTCATTCTCTCCCAAAGTGTCAAAAGAAAACACAGGCATTGATTTGGCCCAAAGACACAGAGTCTTCATGGCATATAAAATAAGCAGAAATCTATTTATGTTGGACAGTATATGACCTTTATGTGACCCAGAGACCCCATGATGATTCATTCATTCCTCAACTCAATCAGCTATAATCCCCTAATTTTAAGATGCCTTAAGATTTTTTTATTTTGTATTTATCAAGAAAAACAGTAAATTGAATTTAAAATGCTGATAAGTTAACAATAACTATAAAGAAAATAAAAATCATAAGCATGACTTATCAAGGGTGATAATGCAAATACTTTGCTACACATAAAATTATTTTGTATTCAGCTTTCCCTCTGGAGGTTTTTTTTTTCCATCCCTGTATATCCCCATTCAAGGTCCCTTCCCCCTCCCACCACATC
>PVIH01031692.1:0-10501 GCA_004025045.1 Sigmodon hispidus | reverse complement strand
ATCAGACTGCTGCCTTCCCTGCATGACATGAATGTCCCTGTCCATCAGGACCAGTTATTTGAGTGTTTTGAGGGGGGCACCTGTGAAGCTAATGGGGGGGGAGAGAGAGGAAGCCAAGCGCATAAAGAATGACAAGAGTCTGAGTCACGTCAAGGCTTTGTTTATTGAGTGAATGCTGAGGCTTTTTAAGCAGTGCTTTTGGAGGGGAGGGTGCAAGGCTCCATGCAAGGAGGGGAAGCAGAGAGACAGGAGTTAACTGAACAGGAGAGAGAAAAATTATCTGAGGAAATCCGGGTGGACAGGATCTCTTTGGTCCCATGATTCTGCAGCTGAGTGATTACTGTTTGAAGCCCTATCTAAATGTACATTGTATGATGGGCCAAGGACATCCTGTTTTTTGCAAGGCCTGCAGTTTAGCAAAGAACACCTTTTCATGGGAGACTCCATGAAGCTCACTTCTGTAACTAACTAAGGAAGTCTAATCTTGAAGGACTCCAAGAAGCCTGTTTTTGCAAAGCTAGTGATTTACCAAGCACGCTTCATCCAAGAAGCAGGAAATTCTAAATAGTCCTGGGTCAGTCTCCAACATATTCCCCCTTCTTTCTTAAAAAATAAATGGACCATGTCTATGTGATCGAGCCTTTAAAAGGTCTGGTGGGTCCAAAGGAATGGCTTCTGGAGGATCACAGAGGCCCTGTCCCTCTAAGCTAAGCAGAGAGGTCCAGGAGGTGATGTCTCCGCAGATTCAAACATCACAGGCATCCCTGTGGTGCCGGAATCAGCAGATCATGCAGTTTTTGGAGGGAATGGAAATTGCTGAGTGTCAGGCTATTACTGCACAACAGTTATGCAACAGGGCATGTAATCCAGGCTCTCAGGTTATAGGGGCACTCCAGTCCCCAGCCTGAAGTTTCTCCCACACAAAGGATCTGCCTTGCCTGAGTCGAGGGATCTGTGTGGTGCATCTCCATCATGGTCCTAATAGGACCCCCAGGGGGTTTTAGGACCCAAGGACACCAAACCTGAGTCTTTGAGCAGGCTCCTGGCTGTTCTCTTCTGTATTTAGTCTATGATAATGAACTGAAATATGTTGCGGTAAGGCTGAATCAACCTGACTTTTGATAAATCGAGTCAATCACTGAAAAGCATAGGGACCAAAAGAAATGAAAAGGAGAAAGACAATTAAAGGGGCTAGAATGATGGGCAGTAAGGTAGAGAGCCAAGGGGCCCCTTGTAGCCAATTTTCAAACCATCCTTGTTGATTTTCAAATTCCCTTTTTCTTTGAGCCAATCTCTCTCTCTTAATTTTTCCATCAACTCCCTAACAATACCAGTATGGTCGGCATAAAAACAGCATTCCTCTTTGAGGGCTGCACACAAACCTCCCTCCTTTAGAAATAGCAGGTCTAGACCTCTCAATGGCAAAACTTTCCATTGAAAGCACGGATTTGGTCTGATCTAATTAGCAATGGGAATAGAGAAAACAAATCTTTTACAATCATCAGTGTGGAGTGGAATAGAAAAAAGGCAATCTTTAATATCAATAATTATTTTAGCATGTACCCTTGGGATGGCTACAGGCGAGGGTAGCCCTGATTGCAATGCCCCCATGGCATCATAGTTTTGTTAACTTCTCTAAGATCCTGTAGCAACCTCCACTTACCAGTCCTTTCCTTGATGACAAAAATAGGAGTATTCCATGAGGAAGTAGAGGGTTCGAGGTGCCCTTGGCCTAACTGTTCCTGCAATAATTGCAGGGCAGCCTCAACCTTTTCTTGAGGCAAGGACCACTGGTCTATCCACACCGGGTCATCTGATTTCCATATTATTTTGTCAGCGTGGCATGTAGGGAGAGCAGTGGTCTTTAAGAAAAAATGTCTTTAGAACTCATACCCAGTCCTTTTCTGTCTACTTTTTGTTGGGTCATAATAGCTTGTGTGGGCCCGTGTTCATGTTTTCCCAGACCGTTTCCTGGTAGGAAACCCGTTTTTAACAACATCTGAGTCACTTTGTCATTGGGGCTCATCATGATGATTCCCATCTGAGTCATAATGTCACAACCCCACAGATTAACTGCCAGTCCTTCCACTACAAAAGGCTTCATGGTCACTGTGTTTCCCTCAGGATCTTTCCATTGTAATATTTTTGAACTTTGAAGGGTATTTTGTGTCTGTCCTATTCCTTTTAGATGGGTGGCTGTGGACTCCAATGGCCATGGAGCAGGACAGTGTCTTCTCTAGATAACAATAGCATCAGCACCCAAATCAAACAGGCCAAGGAAGGATTTTCCATCTAGCAGGAGCTTTAAAGAGGGTCAGCTCTCAGTCAGTTGCTATACCCAAAATATATCCAATGAGCCGGGACAGGAGGAACCATGGGAAGGATGCTTGCATTGAAATTTCAGTTAATGGAAGTGGCAGGTCTTGAGATATAGGTAGACCCATGGGAATAGTAACTGGGCCTCTGGAGGCTGAAGTCAAGAATTTTATTTCACCTATGTAGTCGCCATCAACAACGGATAGAATGATTTCAAGCCCCTGTACCTGTATAGAACTAGAAACTCAGCCAATGACAAGGAAGAACATGCTGGCTGGGGAAGGGCCAAACACCTCAGTTTCTATTATTACTGATTCCACTTCTGGGGTTATAATTCAGGTGGTGTAGGAGCAGAGGTCCAATCCTGTGATGCCTGGGGTGGCTCTAGACAGGTTTGAGCAAGGTGAGTTGGACTGCCCTCGAGACGCATAGTCCCCTGTTGCTGATAGCTGGTGAAAAGGTTGTTGCTGGCCCTTGGCTGGAATGGGGATGGATACTGCAAAGGAGGGCCCCGGGCTGGGGCCCTCAGCCCATTTCCCTGGACCGCAGGCAGAGTCTGGCCAGTTACTGTTATATTTGGAGTGGCACACTCTAACCCAGTGTCATTCCCGCCTATATCGGGGGCATAGCCCCAGGGTGGACCCTGAGGGTCAGAGTTGGAGTAAGAAGTCCCAGGATTGGGGTTGGTAGGGCACTGGTGAGCTAAGTGGCCTAGAGCCCTGCATCAGAAAAAATTCCTAGCTCCCCCTGGCTTCCCAGCCATGGGCTGAAAGATAGCACCTATGACTAAGCTGATGGATTTTGAAATTTTGTGATCAAAAGAATCTACTTCACTACACAACTTAATCATGCCATTAAGATCCATAGTCTTAGTCTTGCCCCTCAAAGTGGCTCTATAGGCTGCATTGCCATTACCTAAAGCCAGTTGTTTAACCATAATATTTTCAGTGCTATCCTCTCCCAAAATCTTCTCAGCAGCTTCTAGTAATCTTGCTACAAATTGGGCATAAGGCTCATTAGTTCCCTGCATTATTTTGGACAGCAAAGAGCTGCCTGACCCCATGGAGGGAACAGCTCACCATGCTGCTAAAGCTGCTTGAGAGATCTGCACCAGGAGTCCCACAGGCCAGCTTCTCTGTTTACTTTCCTCGGCAAAGTCGCCCAGCCCCGTCAGTTTGTTAACCACACCAGGAGGCCATCTGCAGACTGCGTTTGTCTTTGCAATACCTCCCAGTAATGCTGCTCTAAGAAAAAAGATTTACATCTTTTACCTTTGACCTTGGGGGCTAGGATACTGCATTGCTGCAATGTGGTTTAAAGTCCAATTCCCAAGAGTAGAATCAGAGAGTTGATCCTGTGCTATGCTCTTTAATACAGTCACCTAATGTAGTTTAGGTAACCATTTTGTGGAAAAGACTTTGAATTTCTGTTACTTTGCAAAACTAAGTCATATGCTTCTGACTCAGGACCTCAGACCAAGTATTACTTACACCACTACCTCTATACAAGTGAGAGTCAAAATTTCCCAATGTAGTCCAGTGTAGTACAAAGAGGAGAAAACTATGATTAACTACTTCAACCTGAATGGCTATGGAGATTCTGTTGTTGCCAAAGAGAGTCTGTCCTATGCCAAAATGATGGGAGTGACCTCAGAAGTAGCTTTCATGGCCAAGAAGTCATTACTCTATATGCAAAGGAGCATGAGCTCTAGCCTTTGACCTTGAGATGCCCTAAAGAATTACCTTCCTTTGAAAGGCTTCTTACATCAAACCTTTGAACTCATATTTTCACAGTACCTCTCCCTTTGACCAAGACTTAGGGAAACACCTTTATAACCAATGAAACCTCACAACATTCCAGGTTTTGATAAGAGGGAAAAAAACTACTTATTAGCTAAAACTAATAATTCTGTCATCTTCTCAGGGTTTAGTCATCATAAATACAATGTTTTCTCTCTTTCTTCAATGACATAAACTCAGGTCAATACAACCTTCAGAAAACATCAAAGTCCAGGCAACAACTCACTATGTTGTGAAAATGATGTAATTACGTCTTATACTCTTCACAATAGTCAATGTAACCTATGGATTGTGGGAGATGGGAAGAATTGTTGGAAACAAATGATGCAGAACCATAATATTCTCCCAATGTAGAGAGCTGTGTACAGCCACACCTTAACATGGCGTTGGTCTTAAGCACTCTCCCTGAAAAACAACTCCATATTTGGCTAAGGCCAAAGATCTGACTTGCTTCAGCATATCTGAGCCTATCGGTGATGCCCATGTGACTATCTTGGATTTGAAGCCCTGAGGGTATTTCACTAAGAGCAGGCTTCTTCCCGGGGTTGTTCCTGGGAAAATGGTTGTTTGTCTGAGTGAGTGAGTGAGAAAATTAGCAAATAAATAAAAGATAAAAAAAACAGATTATAAAAGACCCCAATAAACTACAAACAAAAAGATCTAATATTACATGTTCCTTGCTGGCCGAGGTGGCTTGCAACAAGTGATGGGTTAATGAGACATTGTGTTAGACACCAATCCTGCATCAGGCTTCCCTATATAAGCAGGCTAAATCTCAGGCTCAGAGTCTTCTTTCCACCATTTAACAACTGAGCTAAACTTTAACCCTAAACCTAACCCTAACTCTATGAACTTTCAGAAGATGTTTATACTAGACTGTGATCTCAAGTATGGTGCTGGCAGATGTAGGAGTGTCTGTACATTCCTACAACTATCGAGGTATCAGTCAACCTTCAGCTTCTGCCCAATAGGGATGTAGATATATGATCAAGAGTGACTGAGGTGGTTCCATTCATTCTAAGTGTGCTCCCATCTTATTCTCCTAAGACAGAGGGTCTTGGACCTTTCACCTGCTCCCAATGTGACAGAAGAAATTATTCTTCTGCCCACTGGGAAATTGGATATCCCCATTATGTTCAAAGAATTCTGAAAGTATTCTCACTTACTGAATTAGCATTTAGACTCTTTCCCTTTCCCTAAGTATATCTCAGGTATTTGTCTTCTGACCAAAAGGTTCTCAGATTGTCTGCTCCAATAGACAGCTACAGTGCCCTTATATCCAAAGGGATCTCAGACCTAATATGCCTCGGTGGCAGTCACTAGGTCCATGTAATTGGTTCTCAGATGATTCCATTGTGACCAAAAGAGTGCAGTCTTTGGCCTCTCATTTACCAGGGGCCTCATAACTTTACATTTCATCCAAGTCATCTTCAAATATGCCTTTCTGTCCAAGGACAGACCAACCAGGTTACAAGCTCAAATTTCAAGGTTAGCAAGTAGAGTCTAGAAACACAGGTCACTGTATTAAGGTAGAAATGAATATAATATATTCTCCATCATTCACATCTCAACCTGGACAGTTGAACATATGTCTGTGAAGAAGAACACACTTGAGTCTACCATGCAGATTTTTGGATGAATTTTTAGGCTGCTTCCTGACTGGACACACCAATCACTGCACTGGACGGATGTTGACATCTCCATTGAAGAGCTGGAAGCTGATTAAGCAGCACCTGCAATGTGTTCCACTGCATGAGGTGGGCTAGGATCTTGATCTCATGTAAAGGAGTGGGTATGCAGATTTCCAACTCTACACAACCCAGCATGCTAGTCTATCTTTATAATGAGGCCTCATCTTTCCACTGTCTGTACAAGAGACCCTCAAACATTTTCCCTCTGAACCTGGGGGGCCTTATATTTTCTCCAGGACTGTTGTGTACTCATATTTTTTCCACGACCATTATCAGATCCATTGATTCCTCATTGTACATCTCAGATTACTGTTTAGATGTACTCAAGGTATAAATAGAGTTCACATTGACCAAGGATGTCTCACACATATTCTTTCTAACAAATGGAGTAATTAAACTCTACTTCTGTCCAACAGAACTTCAAACCTTCCTTTCCTGGTATGGAATGCATCTATTAAACAGCCACATCCAAATGGTCTCTGGTCTTACCTTCTGAATAAGCAAGTGTCTGACTTTCCTATTCTGTTTAAAGAGATATCACATTTACATAATGTAGACAAAGATACCTTGGGTATTCTTCTCATTACTATGACATTTCTCCTCTCAGGTCTCAGAGCTTAAGAGTAGCAAGGGGATGCTTGAATATCATTGATCAGTCTCCAGGGCATTCTTTAGAACATCAGAAATGGAGTGATCCCAATTTTAATGACCAGGATACCTGAACACCAACCTGTGAGGCTGACAAAGCCACATAAACCAGCCATGCTCCTGAAACAGTATACAGATGACTGCATATCCTCCTGAAGATGCCACAGATGATATGGCTACTTTGTTGTTATTGATTTGACTGTTGTTGTCCTCTTCTGTTTGGTTTTATTTTAAGTTTCCAAGAGGACATCTTGATATTTTCTTGTTATGTTAATCATTGACTGGCATTGATATCCAGCAAGAAATACTTAAATGCTTCCCATATTGGACTCTATTTAGCAATCACAATGTGTGCATATCTTTCTTCACTTCTTTCAAAGATATACAGCTACGTAATTCTGTCTAGCATGTGTGATCATTTTAAACAATATCAAGATAAACATATATTTTTTCGTACACAGCTACTTTTTTTCAGTGTTGATTTTTTTCTACCTAATGACAATTTCTCTTTTTTATGGGATAATCTTTTATGATTTTTGGTTTTATAAAATTAAGTCCTTTTTTCCAATGTATTACATTGCTCTCCCTCCTTTCCCCTTCTGAACCCTTGCTGTCTGGGGATCAGCCTCCCTCCTCTTAATCCCCCATTCTCTTCCCAAAAATGGTAAGAAGTCTCAAGGTGTCTCAAGTCAGCATCCATTCCAGGTCCAATTTCCTGATCTTAATGTCATGACTGAGGTAGGTGTTCCTCTGGAGAGAATGAGCTTCAAAGTGCCAGTCCACACACAGAAACACAGTCTGATTCCTCCCCTCCAGGCTCCACATAACTGCCCACATCAGTGAACAGTTGCCTATCCTTGAAGGGCCTAGTTCCTTTTCCTGATTGTTCACTACAGCTTGATGTTGATTCAGTGAGCTCCACAGAACTCCAGCCAGCCATCACTGTAGGAATTTTAATCATAAGCCCAATCCTGTTGCTCATATAGACTGTCATCCCCTGTTCTTAACTGGACCATTAGCTCTGAGCAGTGATCAGCCATGTATCTCTGTATCTCTGCCTCCATCTCTATTCATCATTGGATGTAATTTCTGTGATGGCTCTTAGCGTGGCTGTTCATTTTATTATGGGGAAAGTCCTGTCTAGGCAACAACTTCACTATTGTAGACCTACCCAGGGATATTTTGTGAGCTCTTGGAGGTTACCTAGCACTTAGTCTTTTTGCAACCCAATGTTATTAAGATCTGTACACCATTTATTTCTCTCTACCTTTTGCTCCTCTCGCGTGAAGCCTATTTGATCATGGTAGATGAATGTTTTATGTTTTGGATTCAGATTGCCAGAATTTTTGAATTGACATTCATGAGGGAGACTGGTCTGTACTTCTCTTTCTTTGTTGTGTTTTCCATTAGTTTGCATATTAGGGTTATTGTGGTCTCATAAAAAAGTTTGGCAAAATTCCTTCAGTGTATACTGTATGGAAAAATTTGAGGAGTATAGCTATTAGTTCATCCTTGTATGTCTGGAAGAAATCTGCACTGAAACCATCTCGACCTGGGCCTTTTTTACTTGGAAGTCTTTTAATGACAGCTTCAATTTCCTTTAGGGTTACAGGTCTGTTCAGTTCTTTAATTTGATCTTCATTTAAATTTGGTAAGTGGTACCTCTCCAGAAAGCTTTCCATTTCTTCTAGCCTTTCCATTTTTGTACAGTATATAATTTCAAAGTGTGAACTAATAATTCTCTGGATTTCCTGGGGATCTGTTATTGTTCCCCTTTTCATTTCTGATGTTGTAAGTTTGGTTACTCTCTCTATCTTATTTTTGGTTAGTTTGGAGGAAAGTTTTTCTCTCATAAATGTCCCAGGCAGCAGGATCTTCAATGTGGACCTGAGGAAAGGGGGTGAAACTAATGGGCTGGCAAGAAACACAAATAAATGAAAACAAGGGTCTGAAGAGATGGCTCAGATGTTGAGCGCTGACTGTTCTTTCAGAGGGTCCTGGTTTAATTCCCAGCACACACACACAGTGGCTGACAGCTATCTATGATAACATCTGTTACCCACCTCTGTATATTGTATACATAATAAATAAATAAATAAATAAATAAATAAATAAATCTTTTTTTAAAAAAAAGATGTGCACCAATACAGACAATCAGAATTTTTTAAAGACAGAGACAGAGAGAGAGAGAGAGAGAGAGAGAGAGAGAGAGAGAGAGAGAGAGAGAGAGAAATGAGAGCAAGTCAAAATTTCAGATCAAGTCCTGGAACTTTATTTTTTGGCCAGCAGTTAAATAGCAATTCAGAGTTGGGGAAATACTACAGTCAATGGTGGTGTGTCCCCCTTGTTCTACAACCTTTCCAGCATAGGCTGTCACCTTTGCCTTTTATCTTAGTGAATCTGACAGGTTTCAGGTGGTATCTCAAATCTGTTTTGGTTTGCATTTCTCTGATATGGCTTAAGATGTAGAACACTTTTTCAAGTGCCTTTCATCCATTTGTAATTCTTCTGCTGAGAATTCCCTTTTTAGTTCTTAACCTCATTTTTTGATTGGGTTATTCAAGGTTTTGGGCTCTAGATTCTCAAGTTTTTTATATATTTTAGATATCAGTCCTCTATCACTTGTAGGGTTGGTGAAAATCTTTTCCCATTCTGTAGGCTATCATTTTGTCCTATTGACAGTGTCCCTGGCTTTAGAGAAAATTCTCAGTTTCAGGAGATCCCACTTACTAATTGTTGTTCTTAGTATCTGTGCCACTGTTCTCATATTTAGGAAGTGGTATCCTGTGCCAATTAGTAGAAATGTATTTCCCAATTTCTTTTTTACCGAGCTCAGAGTGCCTGGGTTTATGTTGAGGTCTTTGGTATACATGGATTTTTGTTTTATGCAGGGAGACAGGCTTGAAAATATTTGCATTTTTCTACACACTACCAACCAACTATGCCAACACCATTTGTTAAAGGTACTGTCTTTTTTCCATTCAATATTTTGGGCCTCTTTCAGGTGTTCATAGGTTTTTGGGTTAATGCCTGGATACTCAATTCTATCCCATTGTTCCATAAGTCTGTTTTTATGCCAGTATCAGGCTGTTTTTATTATTGCAGCTCTATAGTTTAACATCAAGTCAGGGAGGGTGATGCCTTCTGAGGTTCTTTTGTTGAGCAAAATTGTTTTGGCAATCTTGGCTTTCCTGTTATTCCAAATGAATTTGATTGACTTTCTGTCAATTTTCGAAATGTATTGTGGTGGGATTTTGATGGGCAGTGCATTCAATCTATAGATTGCTTTTGGTAGAAGTGCCATTTTTACTTTTTGATATGACCTATGCAGGAACATGGGAGATCTTTTCATTTTCTGATGAGTGGCTTGGCTTTTTGGAAAATTATGGCCTCATATAAGGAATTTGGCAATATTTCCTCAGTTTTTACTATATGAAACAGTTTGAGGAGTAATGGTAGTATTTGTTCTTTGAATGTCTGGTAGAATTCTGCACTGAAACCATCTGGACATGGACCTTTTTTACTTGGAAGTCTTTTAATGACAGTTTCTATTTCCTTTAGGGTTACAGGTCTGTTTAGGTAATTACTCTGATTGTCATTTAATTTCAGTTAAATAGTAACTCTTCAAAAATCTGTTCATTTCTTCTAGGTTTTCCATTTTAGGAAAGTATAGATTTGCAAATTATGACCCAATAATTCTCTGGATTTCCTGGTGGTTTGTTGTCATGTCCCCCTTTTCATTTCTAATTTTGTTGATTTGGACACTTTCTCTCTGCTTTTTTGTAAGCTTGGATAAGGGTTTTTCTATCTTGTTGACTTTCTCAAAGAATCAACTCTTTGATTCATTGATACTTTGTATTATTCTTTGTGTTCAACTGGATTGATTTCAGCTCCAAGTTTGATTATTTCCTGCCATCTACTCCTTCAATGTGAGTTTGCTTCTAATTATTCTAAGGCTTTCAGCTGTGATGATAGTTGTCTAGTGTGGGATTTCTCTAGGTTTTCCATATAGGCATCTCATTCTATGAACATTCCTAAGACTTCTTT
>PVIH01031691.1:0-10505 GCA_004025045.1 Sigmodon hispidus | reverse complement strand
ATTTTAGACATTAAATTGCACCTTGTATTTCTTGTTTGTTAGTGGTAGTTTGACCTCACTTATGTTAGTACCTTTCTCTTCCCCAGACACTGCCTTATGATGATCCTTATAGTATGTAGTTTTATATTTAGTTTAGAACCCTCTTATTTAGACAGAAGGGGGAGATGTAGCAGGAAATTTGAAACTATACAAAAAAGCCACGCCAGAGTGCTGAGCCGGGCGGAATCGGGGAGGAAATGATGAACAAGCACCGCGCCGGAAGACAGAAGCGTCGCGTCGCTGGACGAGTAACGTGAAAGGGGACTGGCCGACTGGAACTGCTCTTGCTCTGCTGGGCAGACGGTTCCTCGGATCGCTCCTGCTGTGCAAGGTTAGGATTGCTCCGGACTGCTGCTGCTTTCTGCTGCGTGGATCTACGGACTGCTCCTGCTTTCTCCGGCGTGGATCGTTCCTGCTCTCCACTTTTCCGTCCTTCTCCTGCCTTTTCTCCTTCTCCCCTGGAACAATCCCTGTTATCCCTGTTATGTGAGTATCTTTTAAATAAAATTCTTTAGTTAACATATATTTCTTGGTGGGTTAGTACCGTGATAGTACTCAATCATTAGTGGACTCTAAACAAAAAAGAAAAAAGCAAAGCATGCCCATGCTGTAAACCACAACCACTGAACAGTTTGTGATCTAAAACACCTTGGACTGACACCTGTGATCCCATTCCCACTAGAGGAACACCCAACTCAGTCTTGATGTTGAGGGGAGAAAACTGGATCTGTCAGGAGTGGAAGCTGAATTGAGCAATTGGGACCTTGGGATCTCCTGCCTGTGATGGGGAGGAGATGGGGAGATGTGGAGAAGAGAGAGTGACCTGATGTGTTGGGAGGGGGAAGGGACCTTGAATAAGGATATACCTGGATAGAAAATGTGATTACTTTATTCATAATAAAAAAGAAAAAGAAAAAAAAAGTTTCTGAAATCAGATTTTTTTTAAATTTTTTTGCAGTTTCATCAATTTGCCTACAAATTTTGGGATGTCTATTTTTTTTACTGCTGAGTAGTACTCCATTGTGTAAATGTATAACATTTTTAACATCCATTCTTCAGTTGAGGGTTATCTAGACTGTTTCCTATTTCCAGCTATCATAAATAATGCTGCTATGAACATAATTGAGCAAATATTCCTTGTTACAAAAATGTATTCTTTGGTTATATATATGCCTGAGAGTGGTATTGCAAAACACTAGGAAGATTGATTTCCTGTTTACTGAAAAACTATCCTACTGATTCCCAATGTGGTTGTACAAGTTTACTCTTTCACCAGAAATGGAGGAATGTACCTATTATTTTACATGTCCTACAGCATGTGCTGTCATCAGTGTTTTAGATCTTAGCCATTTTGACAAATGTGAAGGTGGTATCTCAGTGTTATTTTGATTTAAATGTCCCAGATGTATAAGGATGTTGAGCAATTTTTTAAGTGTCTTTCAATCATTTGAAATTCTTCCATTGCAAATTCTCTATTTGACTACATATCTCATTTTAAATGAGATTAGTTGAGAAGTATTAATAGTAGTTCTTCAAATGTCTGTTAGAATTCTACAATAAAAGCATTTGTACCTGGGATTTTGTACATGGGAGGCTTTTAATAACAGCTTCTTTTTTGTACACAGTTAATTTCATCATTCCTTTCAAATTAGAGTTTTTATCCCATTTTCTGGATTTTTTTTTATCCATGTATCCCCTTGTTCAGGCTCCCTTCCCTCTCCTGCCCCTCACAGTCACTCATTCTTCTTTCCATCAGTTCATCTCCTCCCCAGCAAGGGCAGGAAGTCTAAAGGTCAAAGGTAGCTTAGTTCAACAACCACTCCTGGCAGATTTGCTTTCCTCACCCCTACATGAAGACAGAGTCAGGTGTTTCTCTGGAGAAAATAGGCTTCAAGGTGGCCGTCAAAGGATTTTCAGATCCCAAGCTGTTCAGTGGTTATGGTTTGCAACTTGGACATGCTAAGTTTTTTGTTTGTTTGTTTGTTTAAAGTCCACCAAAGACTGAGTACATCCCCTATTTATCTTTCTGAGTTTGTGAGACCTCTCTCAGAAGGATATTCTCTAAATCCATCAATTTGCCTGCAAATTTTAGGATATAATTTATTCTCACTGCTGAGTAGTACTTCATTGTGCAAATGTACCATAGTTTGTTCATCCATTTCTCATGTAACAGGCATCTAGGTTGTTTCCAGGTTCTTGCTATTACAAATAATGGTGCTGTGAACATACTTGAGCTAATGCCATTGGAGTGCGACTGTGCGTTTTTTTGGGTATACACTCAGAAGTGGTATTGCTGGGTCCTTGGGGAGACTGATTTTCAGTTTTCTGAGAAACCACCATACTGCATTCCAGAGTGGCTGAACCAGCTTACACTCCCACCAACAATGGAGGAGTGTTCCCCATGATTCATAACCTGTCCTGCATATGCTGTCATCTGTGTCTTTTATCTTAGCCAAACTGACATGTGTAAGGTGGTATCTCAAAGTTGCTTTGATTTGCATTACTCTAATGGCTAAAGATATTGAGCATTTTTTTCAAATGTCTTTCAGCTATTCATAATCCTTTTGCTGAGAATTTCATTTTTAGTTCTGAACCCCATTTTTTGATTGGGTTACTAAAGAATTTGTGCTCTAGTCTCTTGAGTTCACTATATATTTTAGAGATCAGTCCTCTATCATTTGTAGGGTTGGTAAAAATCTTTTCACATTGTGTGTTTGTCTTATTGACTGTGTCCTTCGCTTTACAGGAGCATCTTAGTTGCAGGTGGTCCCACTTATGGATTATTGTTCTTAGTGTCTATGCTACTGGTGTTGTATTTAGGAAGAGGTCACCTGTGCCAATGACTTGGAGGATAGTTCCTACATTCTTTTCTATCAGTTTCAGTGTGGCTGAGTTTATTTTGAGGTCTTTGATCTCCTTGGATTTGAGTTTTGTCCAGGGTTATAGTGTTGCATGTATTTGTATTTTTCAACACACTACCATCCAGTTATGCCAACACTATTTATTCAAGTCACTATCTCTTTTCCATTGAATATTTTTAGGCTTTGTCTCAAAGATTAGGTGTTCATAGGTTTGGGGTTTTATGTCAGGATCTTCAGTTCTATTCCATTGATCCACAAGTCTGTTTTTATGCTAATGTCAGGCAGTTTTTAATACTATAGCTCTATAGTATAACTTGAAGTTGGGGATGATGATGCTTCCTGAGGTTCTTTTATCGAGCAAAATTGTTTTGGCAATCCTGGCTTTCCTCTTATTCCAAATGAAATAGAGTATTGTTCTTTCTATGTCTGTTAAAAATTGTGTTAGGATTTTGATGGAAGTTCACTGAATCTGTAGATTGCTGTTGGTAGAATTTCCATTTTTACTATGTTGATCCTACCTATCCAGGAACAGGGGAGATCTTTCCATTTTGGAATATACTCTTCAATTTCTTTCTTCAGTGATTTAAACTTTTTGTTGAATAGATCTGTTACTTCATTGGTTTTAGTTACACCAAAGTATTTCATGCTTTTTGCAGCTATTATAAAGGGTGATGTTTCCCTTATTTCTTTTTTAGCCCTTTTATCTTTAGTGTATAGGAGGGCTATTTATTTCTTTGAGTTCATCTTGTATCCTGCTACATTGCTGAAGGTGTTTATCTGCTGTAGAAGTTCCCTGGTAGAATTTTGTGATTTGTTTATGTATACAATTATATCAACTGAAAATAGAGACAGTTTCACTTCTTTTCCAATTTGTATTCCCTTAATCTCCTTTTGTTCTCTTATTGTTTCAGCTAAAACTTCAAGAACTACATTGAATAGATAAGGGTCAAGAGGACAACATTCTCTAGTTCCTGATTTTAGTGGGATTGCTTCAAGTTTTTCTCCATTAAGTTTGATGTTGGCTGTCATCTTCTTGTAAACTGCCTTCATTATATTTAGATATTTTCACTCTATTTATGAAATCTTCACGACTTTTATCATAAAGAATTGTTGGATATTGTCAAAGGCTTTTCCTCTATCTAAGGATATGTTCATGTGTTTTGTTTTCCCTTCAGTTTGTTTATATGGTAGATGACATGTACAATTTTTCTTATTTTGGTCCATCCCTGCTTTTCTGGGATGAAGCCTACTTGATCATGGTGGATGATATATTTCATATATTGCTGTATACAGTTTGCCAGAATTTTGTTGAGAATTTTAGTATCAATATTCATGAGGGAAATTGGTCTGTAAGTCTCTTTCTTTGTTACGTTTTTGAATGACTTAGATATTAGGATAATTGTGTCCTCATAAAAAGAGTTTGGCAATATTCCTGCAATTTCTACTAACAGTTTGAGGAGTATTGGAAATAGACATCTTTGAATGTCTGGTAGAACTCTGCACTGAAGCCATCTGGATCTGGGCTTTTTTTTTTTACTTCGGAGGCTTTTAATAATGGCTTCAATATCCTTTGGTGTGATAATTCTGTTTATGTATTTAATCTCTTCTTGATTTAATTTTGGTAAATGGTACTTGTCCAAAATTCTATCCATTTCTTCTTGGTTTTCCATTTTAGGGGGAGTATAGATTTTCAAAGTATGATCTGATAATTCTCTTGATTTCCTGGGGGCTTGTTGCTGCGTCCCCCTTTTCATTTCCAATTTTGTTGATTTGGATACTCTCTCTCTCTGCTTTTTGGTTAGTTTAGATAAGCATTTATCTTCTTGTTGACTTTCTAAAAGATCCAACTCTTTGATTCATTGATACTTCTTTTTGTTTCAATTGTAGTGATTTCAGTTCTAAGTTTGATTAATTCCTACCATTTAAAACTTCTTGGTGAATTTACTTCTAATTGTTCTCAGGCTTTCAGCTGTGCTGATAGTTTTCTAGTGTGGGATTTCTCTAGGTTTTTCATACAGGGATCTAATGCTATAAATTATCCTCTTAAGACTGCCTTCGTTGTGTCCCACAAGTTTGGGTACATATTTGGATTAATTTTCAATAAATTGTAGAAAGTGTTTGATTTTTTTTTAATTTCCTCCTTGACCCAGAGGTGGTTCAGTTGTGTGATGTTTAGTTTCCATGAGATGGAAGGCTTTCTGTGATTTTTGATGTTGTTGAACTCTAACATTAGGCCCTGGTGCTCGGATATGATACACGGGACTATTTCTATTTTTTTTAATCTATTAATATTTGCTTTATGACCAATTATGTGGTCAGTTTCTGAACAAGTTACATGTGGTACTGTGAAATATATATATATTCCTTTGCAATTGGGTGGAAGCTTTTGTAAATACTTATTAAATCCATTTGCATCATAACTTCTGTTAGACTCCTTATTTCTCTGTTGATTCTCTGTCTGGCTGACCTATGTGAGGGTGAAAGTGGGGATATTGAAATATTTGGGTATGAGAATTAATTTGGAATTTTAGTTTTAGTGTTGTTTCTTTTACATAGAGAGTTACCCTTATATAATGGGCATAAATATTCAGGATTGAAATTTCATCTTGACCATTTTTTCCTGAGATGAATAAATAATGTCCATTCTGGTCTCCTCCAATTGATTTTAGTTTGAAGTCCAATTTGTTTGATATTAGGATGACAACCCCAGCTAGTTTCTTGGGGTCATTTGCTTGGAAAATCTTTTCCCAACCCTTTACTCTGAGCCTGTGTCTATCTTTAAGTTTGAGGTTTGTTTCTTGTATGCAGCAGATGAATGGTTTCTGCTTTTCTATCCATCATGTAATTGTGTGTCTTTTTATAGGTTAGTTGAGTTCATTCATATTAAGGGATATTATTGACCCCTGATTGATATTTCCTGTTAATTTTCGTGGATGGTTGTATGTCTTTCCTTTCTCTGGGCTTTACTTCAGTAGAGTTATTTTTTGTGGTTCCATGAGTGTATCTGGATCCTTAGGTTGGAGTTTTCCCTCTAATGCTTTCTGAAGGGATGGATATGTAGATAGGTATTGTTTAAATCCGGCTTTGACATGAAATATCTTGTTTACTCCATCTATGATGATTGATAGTTTTTTTGGGTACAATAGTCTAGATTGGCATCCTTGCTCTTTCAGTGTCTGTATAACTTCTTACCAAGACCTTCTTGCTTTCATTGTTACCAATGAATAATCAGGTGTTATTCTGATGGGTCTGCCTTTATAGGTAAGTTGGCTCTTTTTTCAGCTTTTAAAATTTTTTCTTGTTCTGTATGTTTTGTCTTATTATGTGGCAAGCAGAATTTTTTAGGAATCAAATTTATTTGGTGTTCTGTAAGGTTCTTCTATCTTTATAGGCATCTCCTTGAAGTTGGGCAAGTTTTCATCCATGATTTTATTGAATACATTATCTGTGCATTTGAGCTAGAATTCTTCTCCTTTTTTCCATTCTTATTATTCTCAGGTGAGGTCTTTTCATGGTGTCCCAAATTTCCTGAATGTATTGTGTTATGGATTTTTTTGTTTTAATGTTTTCTTTGACTGATGTCCTTTAAGGTTACAGGTCTATTAAATTTTGATTTGTTTTTTTTTTTTAATTTTCTTTTTTGGTTTGTTTGTTTTGTTTTGTTTTTTTAATAAGGTCATATTATTTATCCATGTATCCACTTGTTCAAAATTTCTTCCTTCTTCTGCCCCTCCCAATTACTCTCTCTTCTCCCCATCTTCTTATTTGCTCACAAGAAAGTGCAAGAGGTCCAAAGGTCTCAATGTAGCTTAGTTGAGCATCCATTCCAGGCATGTCTGATTTCTTCATGCTAATATCAATACTGGGTTTGAAGTTCCTCTGGAGGGAATGGACTCCATGGTGCCAGTCCAAGGTGATTCAGATTGCAAACTGTCTACTGGTAGTGGTTTGTAGCTTGTCTGTGCTTTGCTTTTTATTTAAAGTCCAATAATGAGTGAGTACATCCCCTGCTTATCTTTCTGGTTTATGATACCTCACTGAGGAGGATATTCTCAAATCCATTCATTTGCATGGGAATTTTAGGATATCATATTTTTTTTACTGCTGGGTAGTACTCCATTGTATAGATTACCACAGGTTGATAATCCACTCTTCAGATGAGGGGCATCTAGGTTGTTTCCAGGTTCTTGTTATTAAGAATAATGCTGCTATGAACATAGCTGTGCTACTGCTTTTGGGGTGCAAATGTGCATGTATAGGGTATATGCCCAATGGTGGTAATCCTGGGACATTGAAGAAATTTATTCACAGTTTCCTGAGAAACCACCATACTGAATTCCATAATCAAAGATGTAATAGTTTGTTGTAGAATGTTTTCCCAGGCCCATTTGGGCCCACAGGTTGGTACTCTGGTTCGCAGTGGAGGTTTGGAATGTGGTCTGCGGCAGCTTTTGTCTCCCAAAGAAATGAATCACATGCTTATATCCTTTATACTGTTTGGTCTATGTCTCATGCACATTACTAGCTAGCTCTTTCATCTTAATTCAACCCATGTCTATTAATCCTTCCACCACATGGCTCAGCCAGTGGCTCAGCCCGTACCTCTACATGTTCCTCCTTCCAGGGTCTGATGATGACTGACTAAATCTGCCCTTCTCCTCCTGCCTGTGCTCTGATCCGCCACCCATTTCTATGGTGCTCTACACAGGACAAACCAGTCCTTTATTTACAGCATACAGAGAGCATTTCCACCACAATAGTTCTATTTGATAAAAACTTTAAATCACTGAATAAAGATTGAAGAGGATGTCAGAAAATGGAAAAAACTCCCATGTTCCTTGACAGGTAGGATCAGCATTGTAAAAACTGGCAATCTTACCAAAAGCAATCTACAGAGTCAATGCAATTCCCATCAAAATCCCAACACAAAATTTCACAGACCTTGAAAGAACAATACTCAATTTAATTTGCAAAAACAGGAAAGCCAGTCTTGCCAGGGTTTATTTATCTTTCTGACTTTCTTAAAGAAACAAATCTTTGATTCATTGATTCTTTGTTTTGTAATTTTTATTTCAATTGCATTGATTTCAGCTCTAAGTTTGATTATTTCCTGTAGTCTACTCCTTCTAGGTGAGTGTGCTTCTAATTGTTCTTAGGTTTGCAACTTTGTTGCTAGTTCTCTATTGTGGGATTTCTCTAGATTTTTCATATGGACATCTTGTGCAATGATTTTTCCTCTTAAGACTGCTATCATTGTGTCACATAAGCTTTGGTATGTTGTGGACTCACTATTGTTCAATTCTAGGAAAACTTTGATTTTTTTCTTAATTTTGTCCTTGACCCAGAGGTTAATCTGTTGAGTGATGCTTAGTTTCCATGAGTTGGTATGCTTACTGTGATTTTTGATTTTGTTGAACTCTACCTTAGGATATGATGATCTGATATGATGCAAAGGATTATTTCCATTTTTTGTATCTATTGATATTTGCTTTATGACCAATTATGTAGTAAATTTTAAAGAAAGTTGTATGTGGTGCTGAAAAATATGTATATTCCTTTGTAGTTGGGTGGAAGCTTCTGTAAATATTGATTAAATCCATTTGTTTCATAACCTCTGTTAGGCCCCATATTTATCTGTTGAGTATCTGATTGACCTGTCCAAGGCTGAAAGAGGGGTATTGAAATTTCCCACTATTAAGGTATGAGAATTGATGTGAGATCTGAGATTTTGTAGTGTTTCTTTTATATAGATAAATGTCCTTATATTAGGGGCCTAAATATTCAGGTAAAATATCATCTTGATAAATCTTTCCTGAGATGAATAAGTTATGTCCCTCCTGATCTCTTTTAATTGATTTTATTTTGAAGTCTACTTTGTTAGATATTGCTATAGCAACATATTCAGATATTAAGATGGAGACACCAGTGTCTTAGGGCCAGTTGATTGGAAAATATTTTCCCAGCCATTTACTCTGAGCCTGTGTCTGTCTTTTATGTTGAGGTGTGTTCTTGTATGCAGCAGAAGGATGGCTTCTGATCTGTATGTATGTTGTTAGTGTGTGCCTTTTTATAGGTAAGTTGAGTCCATTGATATTAAGGGATATCAGTGACTGCTGGTTGATATTTCTTGTTATTTTTGGTTGTTGCTTGTATGGTTTTTCTTTCTCTGGGCTTTTCTTCTGTGGGATTGTCCATTGTTTGTGGGTTCATGGTTTTATCTAACATTTTAAATTTGGAGTTTTTCCTCTAATAATTTCTGAAGGGGCAGATGTGTGGATAGGTACTTTTAAGTCTGACTTTGCCATGAAATATCTTCTTAACTCCATCTATGGTGATTATAGTTTTGTGGGGTATAGTATTCTAGGTTGGCACTCATGCTCTTTTAGTGTTTGTAAAAGTTCTGATCAAGACCTTTTTGTTTTCATTGTTTTGATTGAATATTCAGGTGTTATTATGATTAGTCAGCCTTTATAGGTAAGTTGCCTTTCTTCTTTTTGAGTTCAAAGAATTTTGTCTTTGTTCTGTGTGTTTTGTGATTTGGTTATTATGTGGTGAGTGGACTCAAAGTTATTTTGATTTGCATTTCTCTGATGGCTAAAGATGTTGAGCAATTTTTAAGTGTCTTTTAGCCCTTTGTAATTCTTCTGTTGCAAATTTTTGTTTCACTTCTGAACTTTATTTTTTAATTGGTTTATTTAAGATTTTTGGAGCCAAAGTTTGTAATGAATCAGTAAAGGTTTATTTTCGACATTGGATCACTTCTGTACTGGGTTCAATTTTCTTTCCTAATTTTTAAATTTTATACCAAATGTTCATAGTTGATATTCAGCATGAAAGGTGTGTTTATTCTTTACAGATTGACTGTTTAGGCATAATTTTGCTGCCCAAGAAATTGGTTTTAAACTTTATCTGTTTCTCTAGATTTACTGTGTTATTTTTAAAACTAACTTTACTTTCTTTTTTTTCCTTCTTTATTTTGTATTTATCAAAAAAAAACAGTAAAAAGAATTTAAAATGCAGAAGAGTTAACAATAACTATACAGAGGATAAGAATCATAAGCATGGCTTATCAAGGGTGGAAATACAAATAAGATTGCTACACATATATTTTCTTTGTGTTCAGCTTTGCCTTTATATCCTTATTCAAGGTCTCTTCCCCCTCCCAACACATCTGGTCATTTTTCTTCTCTGCCACTGCCCATCCCCTCCTTGGGCAGGGAGCATACAGTCCTATGGTCCCACTGACCCAATAATGCTTAGATCAGTCTCCACTTCTGGCCAAATCCAGTTCTTTCCCCCCTCCCTCAAGAGTGAGTCAGGTGTTCCTATAGTTGGACTGGGGTTTGAAGGGTCAGTCCAGGGTGTTTCTGATCCCAAGCTGTTCAGTGGTTGTAGTTTGCTGCTTAGGCATGTTTGGCTTTTTTTCTTGTTTGTTTGTTTAGAGACCACTAGTGAGTGAGTACATCCCCTGCTTATCTCTCTGAGTTTGTGAGACTTCGCTCAGGAGGATATTCTCCAAATCCATCCATTTGCCTGTGAATTTTAGGATATCATTTTTTCTTACTGCTGCGTAGTATTCCATTGTGTAGATGTACCACATTTTGT
>PVIH01031690.1:0-10507 GCA_004025045.1 Sigmodon hispidus | reverse complement strand
CATCCTTGTGTGGTTTGGGTATCTGGGTGATTGGAGCTTCATAAAAAGAGATTGGAAAGTTTTGTTCTGTTTCTATTGTGAGAAACATTTTAAAGAGTATTGGTCTTAACTTTTTTGAAATACAGGTAGAATTTTGCTCTAAAACCATATGGGCCTAGGATTCTCCTTTTTTGGGGAAATTTTTAATAACTGCTTCTATATTCTTATGGTTTATAACTCTATTCAAGTTGTTTTTCTGGTCTTTATGTAATTTTGGCAAATGGTGTCAAATAGAAATCTGTCCACATTTTTAGGTATTATAATTTTGTGGATATAGGTTTTAGAAGTATGACCTAATGATTATGTGCATTTTTCTCTGTGCCCTTTGCTATGTCCCACTTTTTATTTCTGATTTTGTTAACTTGAATATGCTTTCTCTACCTTTTGGTTACTTTTGATAATATTTGTCAACCTTGTTTATTTTTCTCAATAACCAACTTTATGTCTCATTGATTCTTTGCAATATTTTTTTTTGGTTTCAATTTTATTGATGTTGGCCCTGGCCCTAAGTTTGATTATTTTCTGCCTTCTACTTCTTAGGTGAATTAAATTCTTTTTGCTCAGGACTTTTCAGGTGTGCTGTTTACTCACTTGTGAGAGAGATTTTAAAATTCATTGTGTATACAGCACTTAGTTCTATGAACTTCTAATTTAGTATTATTTCTGTTTTATCACATAAATTTAGGTATATTGTAGATACGTTGTCATTAAATTCTTGAAGTGTTTAATTTTTGTTTTTATTATTTCATGACCCAGAAGTGGTTAAGAGTTATTCAGTTCCTATGAGTTTGTAAGTTTTCTATAGTTTGTGTTGTTGAATTCTAACTTTAAGCCATGGTGGTAGGATAGGATAACAGGGGTTATTACTATATTTAATATATTCATATATTATTTTTGTTTGAGTATGTGGGCAATTTTTAAGAAAGTTCCATGAAGTGCTGAGAAGAAGGGTATTTTGTGTTTGTGTGGAAAGTTTTGTATTTATCTGTTAAATTCATTTGAGTTATAACATCTGTTAGATCTCTTATTTTTCTGTTGAGTTTCTGTCTGGCAGACCTGTCCATTGTTGAGGTTGGGGTGTTGAGGTCTCCCATTTTGTGTGTGTGGATTTTGCTGTGTGAGTTATGCTTTAGTAATGCTTATTTTACATATGTGAATATGCTTGAATTTGGGGCATAAATACATGTTCATGATTAAGATTTTATGTTACTGAATGATTTTTGAGATCAATATATAATGATCTTCCAGAAATTTTTTGAATAATTTTGGTTTGGAATATATTTCGTTAAATATTAAGATAGCTACACCAGCTTTCTCCTTAAGTCCATTTGATTGGAAAGGTTTTTCCCTACCTTTCATTCTGAGGAATAGTCTTTGTACTTGAGGTACATTTCTTATATGCAGAAGAAGAATGGAGTCTGATTTTATATTTAGTCTGTTAGCCTGTATCTATTTATAAAGGAGTTAAGTACAATGATATTAAAGGATATTAATCAACAATAATTGATAATTTCTATATATTTTATGGTGGTAGTTTGTGTTTATGTTTTTGTTCTTTGGGATCTTCCATTATGAATTTATCATTATTTGTGTTTTCATGTCTGCATCTAACATCCTTAGGTTTTAGGTTTTCTTCTAGTGCTTTCTGTAGAGTCGAATTTGTGGATAAATATTGTTCTAATCTGGTTTTATCATAGAATCACTTGTTTACTCCATCTATGGTGATTGACAGTTCTGCTGGGTATAGTAGTCTGGGCTGGCATCTGTGGTCTCTTTGTGTCTGCAAAACTTCTGGCCTTCATAGTCTCCAATGAGAAGTCAGGTACTATTCTGATTGCTCTGCCTATATAAGCTACTTAGCTTTTTTTCTTTGAATCTTAACATTTTTTTTCTCCTGTATGTTTAGTTGTTTTTATTTGCATTTCTCTGGTGGCTAAAGATGTGGAGTACTTTTGCAAGTGCCTTTCAGCCATTTGTAATTCTTCTGCTGATAATTCCCTTTTAGATATGAACCCCATTTTTTGATTGGGTTATTCATAGTTTGGGGCTCTAACTTCTTGTGTTATCTCTATATATTAGAGATCAATCCTCTGTCACTTGTAGAGCTGATGAAAATTTTTTCCCATTCTGAAGGCTGTTGTTTTGTCATAGTGACTGTGTCCTTTCCTTTATAGAAGCTTCTTAGTTTCAGAAGATCCCACTTATTGATAGTTGTTCTTAGTGTTTGTGATACTGGTGTTATGTTTAGGAAGTGACCACCTGTGGCAATGTGTTTGAGGGCATTTCACACTTTCTTTTCTATGAAGTTCAGTGAAGCTGGGTTTATAGTGTGGTCTTTGAACCACTTGTATTTGAGATTTGTGCAGAGTGATACGTTTGGATCTATTTGCTTTTCTCTACATACTACCATCCAGCTATGCCAACATCATTTGTTAATGATACTATCATTTTTTCCACTGAAATTTTGAGGTTTCTTTGTCAAAGATCAAGAGTTCATAGGTTTCTGGGTTAATATCGAGATCCTGAATTGATTCCATTGATCCACAAGTCTCTTTTTATGCCAGTACCAGGATGTTTTTACTACTATAGCTCTGAAGTATAATTGAAGTCAGCAATGGTAATGCCTCCTAAGGTTCTTTTGTTGGACAAAATTGTTTTGGCAATCCTGGCTTTCCTGTTATTCCAAATGAAGTTGAGCATTATTCTTTCAAGGTCTGTAAAATATTGTGTTGGGATTTGATGGAAAGAGCATTGAATCTGCAGATTGCTCTTAGTAGAGTTGCCATTTTCATTATATTTTTCTACCTCTCCAAGAACATGGGAGATATTTCCATTTTCTGATATTCTTTTCAATTTCCTACTTCAGTAATTTAAAGGTTTTTTCAAATAGAAAACCTAAAATTTGCAGGCAAATGGATGAATTTGGAGAATATCCTCCTGAGCAAGGTATCACAAACCCAGAAAGATAAGCAGGAGATGGACTCACTCATTAGTAGACCTTAAACAACAACAACAACAAAAAAAAAACAAAAACAAAAACAAAAGCAAAGCGTGTCTAAGCTGCAAACCACAAACACTGAACAGCTTGGGATCTGAAACACCTTGTTCCAGAACCTTGGATCCCACTCACTTCAGAGGAACAACTGAAAGCCCAGTCCTCATCTTGGCATGAGGAAAGTGAATCTGCCAGGAGAGGATGCTGAGCAAAGTCATATTGGGACCTTGGGACCTCCTGCCCTTGCTGGGGAGGAGATAAAAAAGATGTGGAGAAGAGAGAGTGACTGGAAGGGTTTGGAGGAGGAAGGGAGCTTGAACAAGGGCATACACAGATAAAAATATGACTTTATTCATAAATGAGAAAATTGCAAAGTAATTGTTCACATTAGTTCAGAATGAAGAGATTAATGATAATAATAATAATGTCAAAAAGCAACAAAAACCCAAATAGATCTCTTACTTCTTTGGTTATAGTTTCTCCAAGGTATTTATTGCTATTTACATCTATTAAAAAAGGTGATGTTTCCCTTATTTCTTTTTCAGCCCTTTTATCTTTAGTGTATAGAATGGCTACTGATTTCTTTGAGTTAATCTTGTATCCTGCTACATTGCTGAAGGTGTTTATCAGCTGTAGAAGTTCCCTGGTAGATTCTGTGGATCACATATGTATCCAATCTTATCATCTGTAATGCTTACATTGGATGTGTAAATAAGAAGGTTCTAATGCCTATGTTTCTCCTCATGGTTTAAACTGCACTAGGACCCTATCACATCAACAGTTTACCTGCAACAGCCTCAACTTTAGAAATTACAGATCTCTCAGCACTCATCCACCAGAAGCAATTAGGTAAGTTTCTGTTTTAATCCTTGTAAGTGGTTTTTTTCTTGACTGTGGTTTTAGTGTCCCATACCCATCTGGTACTCTTAGATGAGGAGATACCCAGCCATAATCCTTTTTTAACCTTGATTAATTTATGCATACGATAGAAAAAAAATGATTCTTAATTAAGAAGCACTTCAACTTTGTCAACACAGGCTCCCTGCATTGGAAAGTCACCCGACAAACAGGAATTGCAACCCCGGGGTCACAGTATAGTGATTCAGCCATCTTTTCCTCTGAGTGACTTGTGCTACTCCCTCACTTACAAGTACTCATTTCACAATTTCCTATCTTCTGTCTTATCTTCCAACAGAGAGTTGGTCTCTGGCTGTGACTAGATCCATCAAGGTGTTGTAAACTCAAAAGTAAGGGAAGTGAAGCTATAGAGAAGAGGCTTCAGGGGATCCATGGATCCAGCTATCCAGAGGGGATCAGAATGGGCTGAGGACCACACTAAGAGGATTCTGCAGCCTCTGGACTCAGGAGACAGAGCTAGTTTGCTATCACCTACTTGGGATTTGGATGCCAGCTTCAGTGGATAGACTGAACCTGACCCATGATCTACAGAGTATTTCAGTGCTTAAGGAAGCTGTGACCCATGCGGCACTCATTGGCTATGCTGTGCTGTGAGCACGGGGTCCTGTCTATTGCTGCTGTCACTTTGCCCTATGCACTCATCTGCTGGGCTAGTCCCTGGTTTTCTGCAGCCAGTCGTGTCTCCACAAAGCATTTCTCTTCTGCCATTCACTCTTTTTTTTCCTCTGTGTAGAGTGTCCATGCTCCTGAGTCTATCATAAGCCTGTGATGTCACACAATCCTTGCTGGAACTAGCATCACTTATGTTTAGAGCTCTAAGGTCACGTCTTCCTCCTCTCAGATGTCCCCAGGGCCCTGAGTAACAGACAGCATTGTTGCTGTTTATGACACCCCAGGAATGTTGGCTGAGTGTAAGAATGCTTTGAATGAAAAATGCAAGTGGTTTGAAGTCCCCTTAGGATACTCTAAGATGCCCTGGCATTATTTATATTTCCTGTAACCCTGCTGTCACTCCAAACTGACTCTTCTTTCCTTGATAATACCAATGGCTGTCTTACCTACTTCCTTCTTCTAGTGATAATTTTGTATTCCCAAGGCCCTGTTAGGTGACAAATTAACTGACTCTAGATCAACTGTTAATAACTATACATTTCATGAGTACTTTCATGCTTTTTAGTGTTCTTCTTTCCTTTCTGTTATTATCAATAAAGTCTCAATGTTTATCCATGTATACACTTCTTCTAACTCCCTTCCTGCTCCTGCTCCTCCCAGTCACTCTCTCTTCACTACATCATTTTATATCCTCCTCAGAAACGGCAGGACCAAGGTCCCAAGGTGGCTTATTTCAGCATCTACTCCAGGCAGATCTGCTTTCCTCACACCAACATTCAGACTGGGTGAGGTGTTTCTCTGAAGCGAATGGGCTCCAAAGTGCCTGTCAAAGGGGTTGGAGATCCTAAGCTGCTCAGTGGTTGTGGTTTGCAGCTTGGGCATGCTTTGCTCTTTGTTTAAAGTCCACTAATGAGTGAGTAAATCCCCTGCTTGTCTTTCTACTTTTGTGAATGTCGCTCAGGAGGATATTCTCCAAATCTTTCCATTTGCCTGCAAATTTTACTATATCATTTTTTTGACTGCTGTCTAGTACAACATTGTGAAGATGCACCATAGTTTATTAATCCATTCTTTAGTTGAGGGGCACCTAGGTTGATTCCAGGTACTTGCTATTATGAATAATGATGCTATGAACATAGTTGAGCTAATGCCATTTGGAGTCCATATGTTAATCTATAGGGTATATGCCCAGTAGCAAAATTGCTTGATCCGTGGGGAGTTAGGTTCCCAGTTTTCTAAGAAACCAACATACTACATTCCAGAGAGACTGAATAAGATTACACTCCCACCAACAATGGAGGATTGTTCTCCATGCTCTGCAACTTCTCCAGTATAGGCTGTCATCTGTGTCTTTTATCTTGGCCAATCTGACAGGTGCAAGGTTGTATCTCAAAGTTGCTTTGATTTGCATTTCTCTGATGGCTAAAGATGCTGAGCACTTTTTCAGGTGCCTTTCAGCCATTCGAAATTCTTCTGTTGAGAATTCATTTTTAAGATCTGAACCCCATTTATCGATTGGGTTATTCAAGGTTTTGGGCTCTATATTCTTGAGTTCTTTATATATCTCAGAGATCAGTATTCTATCACTTGTAGGGTTGGTGAAAATCTTTTCCCATTCTGTAGGCTATCCTTTTCTCTTATTGATTGTGTCCTCTACTTTATAGAAGCTTCTCCGTTTCAGGAGGCCCCACTTATTGGTGGTTTTTCTTAGTGTCTATGCTACTGGTGTTATATTTAGAAAGTGGACACCAGTGCCAATGAATTGGAGAATATTTTCCACTTACTTTTGTATGAAGTTCAGTGTGGCTGGTTTTATGTTGAGGTCTTCGGTCCAATAGATGTGAGTTTTGTGCAGGGTGATAGGTTTGGATCTATTTGCATTTTTCTATACCCAACACCATTTGTTAAAGGTACTATCATTTTCCATTGAATATTTTGTCAAATATCACATGTTCATAGGTTTTTAGGTTAATGTTGGAACCTTCAGTTTGAATCCATTGATCCACAAGTTAGTTTTTATGCCAAGACCAGGCTGCTTGTATTACTGCAGCTTTATAGTATAACTTGAACTCAGGGAGGTGATGCCTCCTGAGGTATTTCTGTTAAGGAAAATTGTTTTGGAAATCCTGGATTTCTTGTTATTCAAAATGAAATTGAGTATTGTTTTGTCAATGTCTGTAAAAACTTGTGTTGGAATTTTGATGGGAAGTGCATTGAATATGTAGATGACTTTTGGTAGAATTGCCATTTTAATATTTTGATCCTACATATTCAGGAACATGGCAGATCTTTCCATTTTCTGATATCCTCTTCAATTTCCTTCTTCAGTGATTTAAAGGTTTTGTCAAATAGATCAGTTACTTCTTTGGTTACAGTTACTCCAAGGTATTTAATGCTATCTGCAGATATTATAAAGTGTCAAGTTAACCTTATTTCTTTTTCAGCCCTTTTATCTTTAGTGTATAGGAGGGATACTGATTTCTTTGAGTTAATATTGTTTCCTGCTACATTGATGAAGGTGTTTATCAGCTGTAGAATTTCCCTGGTAGAATTTTTCTGGGTCACTTATGTATACAATCATATCATCTGCAAATAGAGATTGTTTCACTTTTTCGATTTGTATTCCCTTAATCTCCCTTTGTTCACTTATTGCATTAGCTGAAACTGCAAGAACTATATTGAATAAATAAGGAGAGAGAGAACATCCTTTACTAGTTCCTGATTTGCTAGGATTTCTTTGAGCATTTCTTCATTATTTTGATGTTGGCAGTTGGCTTCTTGTAAATCACTTTTATTATATTTACATATTTTTCTGTGTTCATAGTCTACCTAGAACTTTTCTCATAAAGTAGTGTTTGATTTTGTCAAAGGCTTTTTCAGCATCTAAGGATATGATCATGTTTTTTCTTTCAGTTATTTTATATGATGCATGACATTTATAGTTTTTATATATGTTGCAACATCCATGCATTTCTGGGATGAAGCTTACTTGATCATTGGGGATGATTTTTTTTTACGTGTTATTGTATATAGTTTGCCAGGATTTTGTTGAGAATTTTAGCATTCATGAGGAAAATTTGTAATTCTCTTTCTTTGTTGTGTCTTCCAGTGGCTTGGGTATTAGGGTAATTGTAGCCTCATAAAAAGAGTTTGGCAATATTCCTTCAGTTTCTACTGTATTAAACATTTTGAGGAATATTGGTAGTAGCTCTTCTTTAAATGCTTGCTAGAATTCTGCACTGAAGCTATCTGGACTTTGTCTGTTTTTTGTTTGGGAGTCTTGTAATGATAGTTTCAATTTCCTTAAGGGTTATAAGTCTGTTTAGGTAATTAATCTGTTCTTTGTTTAATTTTGGTAAATAGTATCTGTCAAAAAGCTGTTCATTTCTTCTAGGTTTTCCATTTTTGTGGAATATAGATTTTCAAGTTATGATCTGGTAATTCTCTGGATTTCCTGAGTGTCTGTTGTTATGTTCCCCTTCACATTTCTGATTTTTTGATTTGGATACTCTCTCTCTCTCTCTCTGCTTTTTGATTAGTTTGGATAGGAGTTTATCCATCTTGTTGACTTTCTCAAACAACCAACTCTCAGATTCATTGATTCTTTGTTTTGTTCTTTTTGTTTTAAGTGTAATGATTTCAGCTCTAAGTTTGATTTTTTTCCTGCTGTCTACTTCTAGGTGAGTTTGCTTCTATTGTAAGGTTTCAGCTGTGTGTTAGTTCTCTAGTATGGGATTAATCTAGATTTTTTATATAGGCATCTAGTGCTATGAATATTTCTCTTAAGACTGCTTTCATTATGTTCCATATGTTTGGGTACATTCTAGATTCCTTTTTGTTTAATTCTGGGAAAACTTTGATTTCTCTAAATTTTTTTCTTGACCCATAGTTGCTTTAGCTGAGTGATGTTTAGTTTCCTTGAGTTGGTAGGCTTTCTGTGATTTTTGATATTGTCAAACTCTAGCTTTAGCCCCTGGTGGTCTGATGTGATACAAGGGATTATTTCTACTTTTTGTATCTTTTAACATTTGCTTTATGACCAATTATGAGGTCAATTTTAGGAAAAGTTTCATGTGGTGCTGAGAAATATGTATATTTCTTTCTGTTTGGGTGGAAGCTTTTATAAGTATCTATTAAATCAATTTGTATCATAATCTCTGTTAGACTCCTTATTTCTTTTTTGAGCCTTTGTCTGATTGATCTATCCAAAGTTTAAGTAGGGTATTCAAGTCTCCCACTATTAGGGTATGAGAATTGATGTAGGATTTGAGCTTTAGTAGTGTTTCTTTTACAAAGATAGGTGCCCCTATATTAGGAGCCTAAATATTCAATATTTAAAACTCATCTCAACAATTTTTCATGAGATGAATAAGTAATGTTCATGCTGGTCTTTTTTGATTGATTTTAATTTGAAGCCTACTTAGTTCAATATTAGGATAGCAACCCCAGCTCCTTTCTTGGTGTCATTTTACTGGAAAATCTTTTCCCAAACCTTTAGTCTAAGACTGTGTTTGTCTTTCAGGTTGAGATGTGGGGTTTTTTTTGTTTGTTTTTTTTTTTGTTGTTTTTTTTGTTGTTGTTTTTATGCAGCAGGAGGATAGCTTCTGTTTTTTTTATCCATCATGTTAGTGTGTATCTTTTTATATGTGAATTGAGTCCATTGATATTAAAGGATATTAGTGATCACTTATTGATATTTCCTGTTATTTTTGGTGGTAGCTTGTATGTATTTCCTTTCTTTGTGGTTTTCTTTTGTGGGCTTATCAATTGCTTGTTGATTCATGGGTGTACCTGGGATCCTTATTTTGGAGTTATCCCTCTAATGCTTTCTAAAGAGCCAAATTTGCAGATTGGTATTGTTTAAGTCTGAATTTATCATGAAATATTTTGTCTACTTCATTTACGGTGATTGATAGATTTGCTGGGTATAGTTGTCTAGGTTGGCAGCCATGCTTTTTTAGTGTCTGTGTAACTTCTGACCAGGATATTCTTGCTTTCATTGTTTCTATTGAATATTCAAGAGCGATTCTGATGGGTCTGCCTTTTTAGGTAAGTTGACCTTTTCCTTTAGCAGCTCTTAAAATTTTTGCTTTGTTCTGTGTGTTTTGTGTCTTAATTACTATGTGGCAAGGAGACTTTTGGGGCCATCTATTTCTTTGGTGTTCTGTACGTTTCTTTTTTTTTTTATAGACATTTCCTTCTTTAAGTTGGAAAAGTTTTTTCCACAATTTTATTGAATACATCATCTGTGCCATTGAGCTAGTAGTCTTCTCCTTCTTCTATTCTTATTATTCTCAGGTTTGGTCTTTTCATGGTGTCACAAATTTCTTGAATGTTTTATCTTAAGCCTTTTTTAAGTATTTTCTTTCACTGATATATTTATTTTCAATATTAAGTCTTTCACTCTAGAGTTTCTTTTTTCCATCTGTTGTATTCTGTTGGTTATGCTTATATCTGTAGTTCCATTCCTTTATTCAGATTTTCTATATTCACTTTTGCCTCATTTTGTACCTTCTTTTTCTATTTCAATTTTTAGTTCCTGGTATGTTTCTTTCATTTTTCATTTTTCCTTTTTTGGTTTTCTTTTTTCTTTCAAGGATTTGTTCATCTCTTGTATTTTTCATTTGTATTTTCTTTTATTTCTCTAAGAGATATTTTATATCCTCTTTTAAGGCTGCTATAATCTATACAAATATGTTTTTGCTGTTGTTTCCTTCTGATTGGTCTTCATTGCTCTGTTCAGGTCCTGTTGTTATAGATCTACCAAATTCTTCTGATGTTGCCTTGTGTTTGTTTATATTGTTATATGTATTCTTGCACTGGTGTCTGCCCATTGCTTCATGTGTTCACTCTTAGTCAGTTCCTAGTCCTTTGTTGCTAGGGGGCTTGTGTTGCCTGTCTGCTCTGAACACAACATCTTCAAGTTCTCTGACTTCATTCAGG
>PVIH01031689.1:0-10512 GCA_004025045.1 Sigmodon hispidus | reverse complement strand
TACACAATGGAGTATTGTGCAACAGTAAGAAAAAAAATGATATACAAAAATTTGCAGGCAAATGGGTGGCATTGGAGAATATCCTCCTAAATAGAGGTCTCAGAAACCCAGAAGGCAAAGCAGGAGATGTACTTACTCATTAGTGGACCATAAACTAAAGGATTCTTATTTAATTGAAAAGGAGGAAATCTTTAGCATGTATGTTTGGAGCTACAGCTTTCTTTACAATGATAATATAGGGAAACAGCACCCATCTGCATTTGTTCTCCTAAAATTCTACTGAATTTGCTACTGTGCCATCTACTTCTAAGAATGAAATACAATGAATAAACAAGGAAAAAAATAGAAAATTTAAGTGACAAAGCTTTAAAAAGGCACAGCATTCTGGCCGGAACTCCCTATCCATTCAGAGAGTAATGAGAGATTATGTAAGCAAAGGGATCAAGATCATGATGAAGAAATCCACAGACACAGTTGAGCTACATGGAGCTCATTGGCTCTGGACTGACAGTTGAAACAATGTACAGGACTGAACTAGGCAAGCACACTGAATGTGGATGATAGTGTGTTGCTTGGCAGATTGTGGAGACACTGGCAGTGAGACCAGGATTTATCTCTAGTGCATGAACTGGCTTTTTGGAGCCCATTCTCTATAGATGGATACCTTGCTCAGCCTTCATATGGTGGATGGTTTTAGTCCTGCCTCAACTGGATTTGTGGACTATATTGACTAGCTGTGGGAGTCCTTACCCTCTCTGAGAAGTGGATGAGGGGTAGGTGAGGAGAACCTAGGCTAGTAGGAGGAGGGGAGGGAAGGGGAACTGTGCTTGGTATGTAAAATCAAAAGAAAAACCTTTTAAATAAAGAATAAAACATTCAAAGAAAAGTATAATAAGCACTAGTTTTCTTTAGGGATTGGTCCCTGGTAGGTTAGCCTCTAATTCGTGTGTATATGGGTAAGATAAATACGACCCAGTGAACTATTTAAAGAGAGAAAATATGAAATATGAAATGGATCTGAGAAAAAATAGAGGAAAAGGGGGTTAAATATGATAAAAATACATTATAGCATACATGAAATTTCTAAAAAGGTACTTTTTAAAATTACATTAAAAATGTGAAACAAGGATTGAGGCATGGTGGCACCTGCCTTTAATCTCAGCACTCAGGAACCAGAGGTAGGCATATCTCTGAATATGAGGCCAGCTTGATCCTCAAAGTAACTCCAGGATAGCCAGGACAACAAATCGAAATCCTGTATCAAATAAGTAATATACATATAAATATAATTTTATTTCATTATCATTATACATACATATACACACATATATATCATAATGATAGATGTATCAGCAGTTAAGAGCATGGATGCAGTTTGTATAGCACATTCATTATCACTCACAACTACCTGTAACTCCCATTCCTGGGGATCTGATGTCCTCTTCATTGTATATTAGTATATCAATTTTGGGGACAATTTCATAAGCTTCTTAAAATGTTTGCTCTTTAGTTTTCAGATTTTTAGAATATTTTTATATTTTCTCATTTCAATTTATGTCACATAACTTTTGGGTTATTTTGAGAGTAACTTGTAATAATAAGAATATTGTGTGTTAGAAGACCAAGAGATACAATGTTTTGTGGTAATTAATTTTTAGTTTTAAAATATAGATGTTGCTAAAATACATTATTATTACAAAAGAGTACCTCATTGTGACCAAACTTAGCTGAACACAACCTAATTTTTGGGGCTTCATTTCACAAATATTTCCAAAGGAATGTTATTCATCCTAAAATAAAACCAATACAATTAACATAGGTGACAGTTCTTTAATATTATTGGATTATAAATTATAAACAAAGCAATTAAAAACAAAAAGTAAAAGTATTTTAAAATGAACACAATAATTTCTATCAATAAAAAGAATTCTTTTTAAATAACTCAGTAAATTCAAAATAAAATAAAAAAGATAAAATAATTTGTTATACATATGAAATGTAATGTGCTTCTTTTGGGAAGGGCAACACACTTGAAATCTGAACAATACCAAGCAAGAAAGTTTATCCTAATGTCCATGTCACTGTGCGTGAAATATGTGATGCTTGCTTGCAGTAACAAACTTAAACACCCTTATCCTCCACTCTGACAATTTTTAGTTTGAAAAATGTCTCTGGCCCACTGCCATTGAACCTCTCAGGAACCACAGATTCCCAGTGAGAAGCCTCATTGATAAGAAAATATGGCAACTAGCCTGACTTTTTCTGATACCAATTCAATTTAGTTTCTCATCATGGATGCTAGTTAATAAACTAGCAGGTCCTCTGAAAAACAACAAGCACTATTAACTGTGAGCCATCTATCAACCCCTGAAGAAACATTTTTACTCTTAAAAACATGCTACAAAAATTACATTACTGAGAGAACTGGTGAGATATCTCAACAAATAATTTTTCTTGCTTTTAAGAAAAACAACTTGAGTTTTTGCTGGACCAATAGGAGAGGTGAGGACTAAATCATACAAGTGTCTTCTGCCCTCTGCTTGTGTGCCATGGAATGAACATACCTACAATCGCACACTAATGTTTAATATTAAATAAAAATGAGAAATATTATTTTACTGAGCTATAATTGCTGAAGAAAATGTTACTTATATTTAATTTACATAAAACTAATGAGTTAATATTTACCTGTGAAATATCAGTACCTATAAATACCAGAGGCCCAAACCTCCATTTCAAATTTTTTTAAACTATGTCTTCTGTGAAAATTATTTTAATGTCTCACTTTCACATTTTCATGATAAAAATTTAAGATATGCCTCCTTAGTATGTTTATTTAATTTTGTGCTTCAGAAGAGGCAAATTCAATAAACCAGAGGAAAGATAGCTCCTAACTTATAGACTTAACATTCATAAAAATTAGGCAATTCTAAGACATGGGCATCTGGGGAGATAGCTTTCGCTCATCTATTGCAAGAATTAATATTGTTAAAATGTACAGAGTGTCCAAATGTTCTACAAACTAAATGAGATCCCTATCTGTAGGGAGCTGCATTGTACCACGCCCTAAAGGTGGCACTGGTTTCCGCCTTCCACCTTTCTGGATGGTGAGTGCTCTCGGGAGTAAACAACTCCTTATTGGCTGTAGGCGAGGATGGTGGCTTGCTTCAGGCGCCTGGGGACCTATGGGGAATGTGTATGTGGCTTACCTCGAATAGAGGCCCAGAGGGTATTTAGCCACGAGCAGACTTCTCCCTGGGGTCGTTCGTCATTCGTCTAAGAGTGAGAGAGTGGGTCGTTTGTCATATGTCTGAGAGTGAGAGTGAGAGTGAGTGAGTGAGAGACAAGAAGATAATAAAAGGCCCGAATAAATTGCAAAGAGAATTATCCGGCGTTGCGTGTTCCTTGCTGGCGAGGTGGCACGTGACACCTATTAAATTTCCATTAATATTTTTCTATGAGAAAGAAATCTTAAAATTCATACAAAAACACAAAGAGGCAAAGAGTAAGCAGTTTCAATTACGCAAGATCTATGAGTCATGGATATCAGATTTGAAGTATTGTGTCTGTGCTTAATACTGTTTGCTACACTAAGAATTAGATAAGCAGGTAGATAATAAATGTCTTACAGTAAAAAGTGTGGTGAGTGGATGAAGTCCTGAGTGAATGTGGCTTGTAGACATAGTACCCCAATACCTTAGGCTTATATATTCAGAGTAGTGAGGCTTTGCCCTGCCCAAGGTCAGATGATAACCATGGTGAGTGCACAAAGTGCCAACCACAGCTTCCTCCTCCCAGATGACTGAAACAGGAGACTGACTCACTGCACAGAGACCCTACTGAGGTTAGCTAACCCACCTATTTGTTCAGCTGTATATAATACATACTTGAATATAATGTACACACTGAGTTTCTGGATTGCAGGTGCATCTCCTTCAGAGTGCATGGATCATTAAGAGCATAGCTCACCTAATCACAACTTCACTGTACTTGTGAAGTTTACAGTTTCACTCATCTGATTTCTTTATTTTCCACTGTTGCATTCCAGTCAGTCCTGAAGCTTTAAATCAGAAAAAACAACAAGGAGAATGGTGGTTACTAGAAGTCAGGGGAGGGAGGAAATGTGGAGTTATTTAATGAACCTAGAATTTCAATTATATGATACAAGGAAGTTTTTATAACAAAATAAGTACAGTTGATACTGCAAATTGTACACTTTAAATGTTGAAGATGGCAAATTTTGTGTTCTTTTCAACCAAAATTTAAAAAATACTAAAACATTGTTTTAAAAAAACAAATACATTACATAGAAATAAAATTAGAGATGCATGACTGAAAAAAATTAGGCAGTTCTCTGTAAAACTGATGAAATTAGAGCAAAATTCAACTAGTAGAGAATGCTTTCTTATGTCTTCCTTTTTACTCCTAGTGTTTCTGTAATACAGCACTTAGTAAGTGTCTAGTGTCACACACATTGACAATTCTTATCTTTCCCTACTGAGCAATAGATTCTGTTGTACTATTTTCACTCTTCACACAGAATATATGTTATTGCAATCATGAGAACCCTGAATGACTCTTCCCTCTATCTATACTGTAATGCTAACCAAGGACTTTACATATTGCTCCCTAGGGAGGACCCACCCTTGCTAGTCTGAGATAAAAGCTCAGTGGCATCCTGCGATGACTGATCAGTTTCCTAAATTATCTCCTCAAAATGAAGTTTCCTGATCTGCTGGTGGTGCCACTGTTGTTCTGGATTCCTGGTGAGGACAGAGGGAAGTGAGAAAGGAGGATGGGTAGGGAGGATGAGTCCTGGGTCCTACTGTCGATCACATGAATTCTGTCCATGTATTAGAAAATAGAGGGTTCTTATAATCCAGGATGGGGCCTGTGAGTTTTATATCTATTAGAGGTTCCTAACAGATAGAATAAAACTGTTCTATAATTAAAAAACTATGACAGAGATTGAATGGGATGGTATTACTGATGCCTTGAAGCCCCTTAGGGGTTTCAATTGACTTTGTCAATAAGCAAAATTCATTTTATTGTATAAATAATTGTATCTAAATATAAACATTTGAAAATAGTGTCAATAAGAACACATATTGTTCATGAAGTGTTTTCTTAACTTTGTACTTCTCTGTCTTTATTAAAGCTTCCAAAGGTGATGTTGTGATGACCCAAACTCCAGCCTCTCTGCCTGTAAACCTTGGAGATGAAGCCTCCATCTCTTGCAGATCTAGCCAGAGCCTTGTACATAGTAATGGAAATACCTATTTGGATTGGTACCTACAGAAGCCAGGGCAGTCTCCACAGCTTCTGATATACAGGGTTTCCAATAGATTTTCTGGGGTCCCAGACAGGTTCTCTGGCAGTGGCTCAGGCACAGATTTCACACTCAAGATCAGCAGAGTGGAGCCTGAAGATTTAGGAGTATATTATTGTCTCGAAGCTACACATCTTCCTAGCACAGTGATTCAGACCCTCACAAAAACACCCTTGCTTGGGTGGCTTAGTGTCAAATATGATACTTATTTGTGAGAGACAGAGAGAGCGGCTGAGGCACTTGAGATTATTGCTTGAGGCTGAGGGACTTGAAACATGAAGACCAGCCTTGGCAACACATCAAGGGTCATGCATCTTAGTTCTCTTCAGCTGCATTAACAATGAAATTGTCTTTGGAGAATGGTGAACAGCTGCTCTCTCAGCAAAAATGAATGGTGGTCTGAAGTTGACTGAAAATCCATTTTTACCCTACAGCCCTTTTCTGCCTTCATCTTTGAAAACTATACAGTAAAGCAGACAAAGAACTAAAACATATTCCTTTTATCAAATATGTTCTTTACTATTTAATTGCTTCATTTACTGTGTTGTTTTGCTTTTGATTTAAATTTTATTTTACTAATATAAGAATTGCCTATTCTACTCCATTTTCTTTCTCATTTGAGTAAAGTATGCTCATTGATGTCCTAAGTTCAGACTATATTTTACTCTTTTCCAGTGAACAAATAGGGTTTTTTTTAATTTCCAACCAGCTGTTGTTTCTATTTTAACTCCATGTTTTATTTTAAATTTCATGCACAGTTAGTGATGGGTAAGAATGTATTCGTGCTAGAATTTTCTGGTTGTTTTGAATACTTTCACCCTATTGTTCCAAACTGTGATCTGTTTTTTTTGTTTTTTTTGTTTTTTTTTTTTTTTTTTTTTTTTTTTTTTTTTTTTTTTTTTTTTTTTTTTTTTTTTTTTTTTTTTTTTTTTTTTTTTTTTTTTTATAAAAAGTGTTGTTAAAATTTTAATTTTTACTGCTACAGTCATGTAAATATGGTTACTTTAATACAAACCTTTTTTTCAAGTTAAATTACCACTGCTTTGTTTCCAGAGAATGCTTTTTTTTCAATTTTGAAGTTTTCTGCTAATTATATTTTTTTGTTGGGCAGGGAACTTTCGGCTGTTATTTCTTGCTAGAAGTTTGGCTATATTGCCCAGTTATCTCCAACTCTTACATTCCTATCAAGGAATTAATAACAGTATTTTAAAATTTCCTTCAATGTAACTTAGCCCCCTGACATTGTTCCTCATGGCTTTCTTATATATTACAGGGCTACCTGACCAGAGAAGGCAGGTACTCCCATATTAATTATTAATCAAGAAAATGTTTCACAGACTTGCACATATCTTATATAATTTAATAAATTAAATCTCAGTCTTTTGATTTTACTAATAAAGACTCAGGAGCCAGATGCTAGGGTGAAAACCGGATAGGTTAGAGAGGCAGAGAAACCACCCAGCAGCATTCTCCTCTGTTGCCATCCCACAAAGAGCTTTCTCCTGTGCCAGGTCAAACAAAACTCCTCCAACAGAGGGTTGTCCGTCACATACTCTCTCTCTGTCTCTCTCTGTCTCTCTCTATCTATCTATCTTTCTCTCCCTTTCTGTCTCTATCACTCTCTATCCCTTCCTCTCTCTTCCTGACTCATTTTTACATGCTATGCAAGCACAGTTGTGAAGCCATATCACACAATCCAGCTCTGAGTGGTAACTGAGCCCATGCTGTCATAAGTGTTCCCACCTAGTCTGTCCCCAGGATGCAATTCAGCTGCTCTGTGCTTGGACATATGTGACTTGTCTGGAACACCAAATATTGTCTTTTTTCCCAATATTGTTTTTCCAAACATTGTTTTTAACTAAATTGTTTTATTTCCCAGTAAAGACTAAGGAAGGAGACAGGTGTTTGTGTGAAAACATGCTAGATCAGAGAGACTGATAAGCAACCAGCTGAAATCCCTTTTTCTGTCAGAGCCCTCACAAGAGAACATCTCTCCAGTCATCACAAACCAAAAAATCCTGTGAAACTACAAGTCCCTCTCTATTCATTCTGTGCATCTCTCTACCCATATTTCTTGCAACTCCATACTGTCTATGGCTAATTCATGTCATCTAGTATTTTGCTCCAGCCCTGGTTCTAGGTTGATTTTATTAACACAGTCTTGGGGTTCCACAGTGTGATCAAATATCCCACCATAAATGGTGCCATAAGTGGGGGGGACATAATTTGTCTTACTAATTTCCCTTTCTGAAAAGAACACATAAAAACTGAGTAAATGAGTAAGAGACTAAACGCCCAAAAGGTAAGTGAGATCTGGGTTTCTGGGACGGGAAGGATGAGGTTGAATCAGCTTGTAAAAGGAACCCTCAGCCTTCACGATTCCACAGCACCTCACCTATAGTGTGCTCAGACATTGTTCTATATGCTGAAGTCACATGATTGCCATTTCAGGAGGATCAAAATTTCCAGACCATTAATGTGGAGATGATTGGGTTTACACTGCTTATAGTTTATATTCCCATTGAGTTAAGACAGGGTAGAAATTCAGTGCAGAGACCTATAGTTCAGTGGTCAAAAATGACAAATTTCATTATTTTGAGGATATTCAAATAGCATTTTCTATAAGACTATTGTTATTGTAGAACCAATCTTTAAATTTATATCCAAAGGCTCACAATGTATTTATAGATCTTAAATTCCACCAAAGTGACCCATGGCCAACCAGGAAAAGTCATAAAATGTGTGCTCATACTGTTATACTACTGATCATTATTTTTTCATTAAATTTAAATAGCCATCAATATTACACTAGTAGCTTGCCTGGTATTCATAGAAATGGCAGTAGTGGATAGGATTTTTAAGGTGTTTAAATCAAGAACTGATTCTCCTCACTGGCAGTTTTCGTTAATGAGCCCTATAGCTTCAGATATTATCTAGATATTACTCACCCATAGCCAAGGTTTTTCTGTCTACTGACAGACAGAAACTTTCTTGTTCTTATATGGTGAAGAAGGGTATTTAGTATGCACTAAGAAACCTGTTACTCCCTTCTCCAAAGTTCAATTCTGTACTTTGAGTGAAAGGTGTACCCATATGCTATACTGCTTGCTGGGATACACACTTTCAACTATTGCTGCTTCACATAAAATGATCTGGTTTTCTCTGAACCTCACACAGAGAATGTCTTCAGTACAATCTTTTCCCCAATACTCTGTCTTCATTTACTAGACCAGAACAGCTTGGATCATAGAACTTTTACTGGGATAGCAAGGGAATTAAGAAAGGAAAGTACACAGACAAACAAACTGTTTGTGTTGGTCACACACCTCATTCTGCCATTAATTACTACTTTTATTAGAGACTATATGGCTGGAGCCACAGAGTAATATAACGCTTTGTTAAACAACATAAATTCTAGTATTGCTGCAAGGAGGCTGAGAGCAAATAAACTGCTAAGATTATAAGTATAGTCAGCAGGAAAAAAATCACAAACATCCCCTCAAGTACTCATGACTCATTATGATAGGAAATTAAGCATAGCCACATACCTATAAAGGTAGATTATATATTTAGGCCTAATGACAGAAAACCCCTGATGCTGATTCATTTAGATAATAGGAGTGAGAAAAGCATTTTAAAAATGAGGAGAGCAATCAATAGTTTTTTGCAGTCAGTAAATGGATAATGGCAAATACACTTATGGATTTTTCCTACTGATACAGAAGTACAATTTTACTTATATTAATAATTTACCTATTTTTAGTTTTTTCAAAATTTGAAATTATATTTTTATCTTAAACAAATCAATAGCTAAGTTTCTTTATCATTATTTTATTTTTATTCTTATACATTTCCACAGCATTGATAGGTGATCTGGCGGGAGTAACCACAGCTAAAAATTTGGAAAAATGAACTAAACACTCTCTCAGGCCTTAATAATATCCACATATCCAAGTGAAAGTGATTTCTAAATCATCTTCCAGCTTCTTAAAGTAACTGAGAAAAAGATGGACAAATTCATGAAGCTAACATTTTATATTCATAAAATAAAAATAATCCACCTTCAGAATTGCAGAGACAATCGGTCTTCTGAGTCCTAGAGAGAACAAATTTCATGGAGAAAATGCCATAATGCCCTAATCAGAATACTAGGGTGCTAAAGTTGGTGCAGGGTCAGATTTTGAAGAGAGATTGCCTTGCACTTTGACCACATCATGTAGACCCTGCTCATTTGCCTGTAACCAGGGAACATTACATTGTTCTTAAGGGTAGTTTATAGGTTGGTCACACACTGTGCAGAAGTCAGTTTGTGTGAAGATGTGTCATTGTGATAGTTTTAATACAAAGCTGAATGGCCAATAGCTAGGCAGCAGAAAAGAGGTAGGACTTCTGGGCAGAGAGAGGAACTCAGGGTTAGAATTAGGCACAAAGGGGGATCCATCAAGACACTGAGATAGTCACATGTACATTATAGAGAGTAGGTAACAAGCCATGTAGTGGTAATATAGATGAATAGAAACAGATTGATAAAAAATCTTTATATTATTATTTGGGAGTTGGCAGTTCAAAGAAAGTCTAAAAAAAAGACCTAATACATTTGACACCCAGCATTTAAATAAAAAAAAAACATATAAACTGACTTTTGAAGGCAACATTATTATTTCTTGTATTTGGTGTTTTTGTTTGTTTGTTTGTTTGCCCTAATTGCAGGCTTCAAATGTGACATCCAGATGATTCAGTCTACATCTCAGACTGTTACTTCCTAAGAGACACACTTGCCATAGAGTGTCAAGCCTTTGAAGATTTCACATACTCTCTCTCTTTTTAAGTAGCAAGATACAAGAATAACTCAAGGAGATCAGCAGCTCTCATATATACTAAAGATAAAAGAGCTGAAAAAGAAATCAGGGAAACATTACCCTGCATAATAGCTGCAAAAAACATTAAATCAGTTAAATTTAATATCTTTTTAAATTATAACCAGAGAAGTAATAGATCTATTTAACAAAAACTTCAAAACACTGAAGAAAGCAATTGAAAGATCTTCCATGTTTCACGATAGGTAGAATCAACATGGTAAAAATGGTAATCTACAGATTCAATGCAATTCCCATCAAAATCCCAACACAATTTTTTGTAGACCTTGAAAGAACAATACTCAAGTTCATTTGGAATAACAGGGA
>PVIH01031688.1:0-10511 GCA_004025045.1 Sigmodon hispidus | reverse complement strand
CTCCAACTGATCAAACATAGGAGTAATAACCTCAAATTCAATCTCCTGCCCAGAGCAGAGTTAGAGATTGTTCCGACACTTGATCAGAGGTAACAAGAAAACAACAAGCCCTCTTGCCACAACTGACCAGGAGCCACCTTATCATGAACCACTGAAGTAATGGGCATATGCCAGTTCCAAAATATATATAATAATATAAGGACAAAAAGGTAACTCCAGAATAAATTGCAAGCCTACAACTAAAAGACCTGAACTGAGCAATAAAGTTTAAACAGAAGGAAGCAACACTAAAAATATCTTTATGATGACCATTGAAGCTCCCAAAGAAGATATGAAAAATGCCTTAAAACAAATAGAAGAAAATATAAACAAAAAATTGTAAGAGAAGAATAAGTCTTTGAAGGAAACCCATGAAAAGGTAAACCAAAAAATAAAAGAAACATGACAGGGACTAAAAACTGAAATAGAAGCAATAAGAAAGGCACAAAATGAGGCAAAGATGGAAACAGAAAACCTGAAGAAAAAAGCTGGAACCAAAGATACAAGCATAACAAATGAGTTCAAGAGATAGAAGATAGAAACTCTGTAGTGGAAGATTCAGTAGCTCAAATAGATATATCCATGAAAGAATATACTAAAACCAAAAAAGCCAAAGCACAAAATGTTCAAGAAATCTGGGACACAATGAAAAGACCTAACTTGAGAATAATAGTAATCGAAGAAGGAGATGAATGCCAGCTCAAAGCACAGATAAGGTTTTCAATAAAATCGTGGAAGAAAACATTCCTAACTTGAAGAAGGAAATATCTATAAATATATAAGAAACTTGCAGAACACCAAGTTTATATGATCCCCCCAAAAGTCATACATCACATAATAATCAAGCCACAAACCATACTGAATAAAGAAAAAATTTGAGCACTGCAAGAGCAAAGTGTCAACTTACATATGAAGGCAGACCCATCAGAATAACACCTGACAATTCACTGGAAACAATGAAAGCTAGAAGGGCTCTTCAGAAGGTATACAGACTCTAAAAGAGCATGGCTGCCAAACTTGAATACTATACCCTGTAAAACAATCAATCACAATGGATGGAGTAAAGAAGGTATTTCATGACAAAGTCTGACTGAAACAATATCCAGAAAGTATTAGAGGGAATTCTCCAAATTAAGGACACCAAATACAAGCACAAAACCACAAACAATCAAATAGAAGCAATAAGAAAGGGGAAGAGACCTAACAGCTCAGCGAAAGCTTTAGAACAATTAGAAGGAAACTCACTTAGAAGGAGTAGACAGCAGGAAATATTCAAAATTATAACTGAAATCAATACTATTGAAACAAATAGAACATAACAATGAATCTGTGAATGAAAGTGTTGGTCATTTGTGAAACTCTACAGAATAGATAAGTCCTTAGCCAACCTAATCAAAAAGCACAGGGAAAGAGTATCCAAATCAAGAAAATCAGAGAAGAACAGGGAGAAAACAACAGACTCCCAGGAAATCAAGAGAATTATCAGATCATACTATGAAAATCTGTATTCCCAAAATTTGAAAACCTAGAAGAAATGGACATCTTTCTTGGACAGGTACTATCCACCAAAATTAAATGTAGATCAGATTAATTACCTAAACAGGCCTATAATCCTTAAGGAAATGGAAGCTCTCATTTAAAGCCGCACCAAAAATAAAATCCTTGGTGCAAATGGTTTCAGTGTCAAATTATACCAGACATTCAAAGTAGAATTACTATCATTACTCCTCAAACTATTTCACACAGTAGAAAATGAAGGAATATTGCCAAATTAATTTTAGGAGACCACAATTACCCTAATACTCAAGCTACTCAAAGACACAACCAAGGAGGAGAAATACAGACCAATCTTCCTCAAGAATACTGATGCTAAAATTCTCAACAAAATTTTTGCAAACCATATAAACAATGTATAAAAAATATCATCCACCACAACCAAGTAGGTTTCATCCCAGAAGTGCAAGACTGATTTAACATACAAAAAACGTAAATGTTATCCATTATATAAAAAACTAAAGGAAGAAAATCACATGATAATATCCTTACATGCTGAAAAAGCTTGTGACAAAATCCAACACTCCTTTACGATTAAAGCAATGGAGAGATCAGGAATACAAGAAGAATATCTAAATAAAATAAATGTGATTTACAAGAAGCTGATACTCAATATCAAACTTAATGTAGAAAAACTCAAAGCAATCCAACTAAAATCAAGGATTTGTACAAGGATGTCCTCTCTTCCATTATCGAAAAACTCAAAGCAATCCAACTAAAATCAAGGATTTGTACAAGGATGTCCTCTCTTCCATTATCGATTCAATATAGTTCTCAAAGTTTTAGCCAAAGCAATAAAAGAATGAAGCGAGATTAATGGGATAGAAGTGAAACTATCTCTATTATCAGATTATATGACTGTATACATAAGTGTCCCACAAAATTTTTCCAAAGAATTGCTATGGCTGAAAATCACATTCGGCACTGGAGCAGGATACAAGAGTAACTCAAAGCAATCAGTAGCATTTTATACACTAAATATTGAAAAACTGAAAGAGAAATAAGTGAAACATTACCCTTCATAATAGGTGCAAATAATATTCAATGCCTCGGAGTAAGTAAGATCAAAGAAGTAAAAGACATATTTGACAAAAATATTTAATCATTGAAGAAAGAAATTGAAGAGGATATCAGAAAATGGAATGCTCTCCAATGTTCCTGGATTGGTAGGATCAACTTTGTTCAAATGGCAATTCTGCCAAAGGCAATCTAAAATTCAATGTACTGCCCATTAAAATCCCAACACTATATTTTTTGGAACTTGAAAGAACGATACTCAATTTTATTCAGAATAACAGGAAAGCCATGATTGCCAAAACAATTTTACTTAACAAAAGAACCTCAGGAGGTATCACAACCCTGACTTCAAGACATTCTATAGAGCTACATAAATAAAACCAGCCTGCTACTGTCATGAAAACAGACTTGTTGATCAATGGAGTAGAACTGAGGATCTGGGCATTAAAACAAAACCTGATGAAAAACTGATCTTTGACAAAGAGGCCCAAAAAACACAATGGATAAAACATAAAAAACATAGTATATATAACTAATGGTGCTTGCATAGCTGGAGGGAAGTATGTAGAAAAATGCTAATAGATCCGAGCCTGTCACCCTGCACAAAACTCAAATCCAAGTGGATCAAAGACCTCAACTTAAACCCAGGCACTTTAAACTTGGTAGAAAAAGCGGTAAAAACCACTTCCACAAATTGGCACAGGTCACCACTACCTAAATATAACACCATTGGCACAGACACTAAGAACAAAAATCAATAAGTGGGATCTCCAGAAGCTATGAAGCTTTTGTAAAGCCAAGGACACTGTCAATAGGAAAAAACGACAGCCTACAGAATAGAAAAAGATTTTCACCAACCCTATAAGTGAAGGAGGACTGATATCTATGATATATAAAGAACTCATTTGTCTACAGCCCAAAACCTTGAATAACTCAATCAAAAAATGGGGTTTAGATCCAAAAAGAGAATTCTCAGAAGAAGAATTATGAATGCCTGAAAGGCACGTGATACTGTGCTCATCATCTTTAGCCATCAGAGGAATGAAAATCAAAGCAACTTTGAGATATCACCTGACACCTGTTAGATTGGATAAGATAAAAGACAGAGAGGACAGCCTATGCAGGAGTTGATGGGGAGCAAGGGAAACACTCCTCCATTGTTGATGGGAGTGTAATCTTGTTCAGCTACTTTGGAATTCTGTATGGCAGTATCTCAGAAAACTGAGAATCAATCTTCCTAAGGAACCAGTAATGCCATTTCTGCTTGTATACCCTACAGATTCAAAGTCATACTCTAAAGGAATTAGCTCAACTAAGTTCTTATCAGCATTATTTGTAATAGCAAGGACATGGAAACAACCTAGATGGTCCTCAAATAAAGAATTGATTAACAAACAATGGTATATCTACATAATGAAGTACTACTCAGCAGTAAGAATAAAAAATGATTTGCAGGCAAATATATGGATTTAGAGGTTATCCTTCTGAGCGAGGTATCACAAACCAGATATATAAGCAAGAGATGTACTCACTCATTAGTGAACTTGAAACAAACAAACCAACAATCCAAAAGCAAAGGATGCACAAGCTGCAAACCACAATCACTGAACAGCTTGGCATCAGAAACATGTTGGACTGACTCATTGAATCTCACTCCCTATACAGGAACTTGAGACTCAGTCTTGAGATTGTGGGGAAAAAACTGGATTTTCCAAGTGTGGGGACTGGACTAAGCTATATTGCAGCAATGGGACCTTGGGATTGCATGCTGCCTGCCCATAGAGGGTATGGGGAATAGTGGAGTAAAGAGAATGACCTGATGTTTTGGGAGGGGAAAAGGACCTAGAATAAGGATATACAGGATAGATAGTGTAACTACTTTGTTCATAATAATAAAAAGAATTGATTGATATAAAAAAATCTAAACAAGCATAATGAAATAGATGAATCAAACTTAACTAAAATAAATGGAAAGGGACAGAAGAAAAAACACTGCAATAGAAAATTTATAATAACAATTGAATAGTCAAAGATGTAGCTAAAACCAAAAAAGTCATAACAAAATAGTCTAGAAAACATGAAATGTTATGAAAACACTAAAATTAAATATAATTTGAATTAAAGTGGAATAATATCTCAAAGGTTAGGGTTAGGTTTAAGGTTAGGGTACACAAAAATTACCCTTGTTAGGAGCAACAAAGCAATTGTGGAGAGAAAGTTATATGTTGCCTCTCATGATTATTGGATTAGTATATACCATAAAATGCTTCATAGAGCTTTGATCCAGTAACTGATAAAAAACAGACCTAGAGATCTACAGCCAAACACCTTTTAAAGCTCAATGAGACTAGTCAAAATGGAGAAGAATTATATGATATAGCAGGAAATAATCATCAAAGTGAAATAACATATATATCTAAATAGAACAATTGGAAACTAACAAACATTTGACTGACATTTGTGGAGCCTGAATGAGTCATAACTAACCCCTCTGTATGTGAAATACTTTTGTGTAGCTTAATTTATTTGAAGAAACCCCTGACGTGGGAGCAGTATATATATTCTTTCTGCATAATATTGTTTAATATAGTGTATTACAAAAGTAGGGACATCTTTTACTACCTTGATGGATTGAGAAGTGGTTAGGTCTTTTCACTACTTAATATATCAGGAATTGTTGATTATTTATGGGAAGACTTACCATTTTGAAATAGTAATTGATATGCATAGTGATAAAAGTGGGATTATTTGTGAAAAGATGAACTGTGGATAATATGTAAAATAAATTAAACTTCTATTGAAATGCCTCAAAGAGTGGATGGAGAGCCTAAAACAACAGTAGGCTTCATTTATAAATGTCTTGAAAAAGCAGTACAAACAAAAGTTATGACATTTGGAATTGAAATTAGTATATAGTGTTTTTGTTGATATTACTCAATCCTCAAATGGAAGAGAATATTTTAAGAAAATTAATAAAACAATCTGTTTCTTTTTAATAAAATGATGCATTTTATGTCTCTCAAGATATGTTCTCCAATTAAATTTATGTTCATACCATTCCAAAAGTGATCTTATTATAAAGATTAGCATTATATTTTCTGACTTTAATTCCCACTATCTTTTCTGTGAGCTCTTCCCATAAAGATCTTTTTTCGCATATTTCTCCTTTTATATTTTTATCTTCTAAATACATATTTTTACTGTAGAGGCTACATCGTGCAAATGACTATCTAAAATATTTATACTGTGGTCTCTGAAGTCATTTATCATAGTAAAGTAGATTTGACTACATAAAGTATAATGATATGGTTATTTTGTAATTAGAAAATCTATAAATATTGTTTCTACTCAGTTTACAAAAAGTTACATTGACTAATTTGTGTGATTTTTCTGTTAGAAAGAGTTTTGTGCTTTAAATTAATAATATAAAGTGAGATGTATTCTTCAGAGACAGTGGTAAAAATAATCCCTCAAAATTTTTAAGCCATATCTTTATTGAGTGAATCTCAAAGGCTTTGGTTAATATTGAATTTTATGGAGATTATAAGTATATTGTTTTCCTTAAAATTAGAATCACAGTAGTCCATTATATCCCTGATACATTGGACAGAAGAATGTATATCAGAACCCATTACTGAGAATTGAGGATTATTACCACAGCAACAAAAAAACACAAAGAAATGTGTGCTCTATACAGACTTCTAGTTTTTGTATGTTACTTGGTAATGTTTAGAGATACCAACCTCTAACCAAAAGATGGATGAATGTTCGTTTGTCCTTGAAGAAACAAAGTGTCTTGATTCAGCTGTCTCCCAATGATCAGCCCAACAGAACACTCACTGCTTTTGAACTAGTAAGAAAAGAATGGTTGAAACAAATGATGTAATAATGGAAGGTATTAGCACAAGATTCCCCAAGAGTACTTCAAAATAAGGGTGTAGTCCTTAGACGTTTCCATTAGGCACTGGCTACTTCATGGCCCGTGAACTGTAGAAATAGTTAATTCTAAATTTACCCACCTTCTTTCTTATATCCAGATCCACCATATTTTATATTTTTTAAAGTAATTTGTATAAAGATGTGATCAATATATTGATGTTCCATGTTTCAATACCTACTTTTTATGCTAAAAGCTGATTTAGATTTACATGTTTTTGAAGGAACTTGGCAATATTCTAATAATAAGAACAAATTAATATTTTACAATAGTGAGGTATTTGCATTTGCTAATTTTAGAGTTAAGTCTCATTTTGTATCCATATATTCCCTTGTTCTTACTCACTTCCCCCTCTTAATCCCTCCTAGTCAGTCTTTCTTCTCTCCTTTGCTCCATAAATTGTCAAAAATATAAAGTATTTGGGATTTTCCATTAACATGGTGAATAGTCATAAAGACAAGCACCGATGAAGTGATTTTAATTGGTTTTGAAGTAACTATGAGAAGGAAGTTATTCCTAACAAAGTCATATGTGAAATGAACAACTGTTCTTTTTAAATACACTGACTAACAAAGTAAACACAAAAAGAGAATTCAGGGTACAGATGCACAAAGGATACAATCTTCAATTTAATAAAGAAACAGACTCAGGGTAAGTGGTTGGGAAAAGACTTTCTAATAAAATAAACCTAAAACAAGCTGGTATAGCCATTTTGATATCTAAATAAAAATGTCAAAATAAAATCCACCTAAACAGTTTTGGGTAAGCAATACTTCTTCACCACATTAAAAAATAACTGACAATATAGAGTGTCACTACTAAACATTTATAAGTCTAAAACATGAAGAAATTACATATGTAAAAATGTTACTAAAGGATATAACACTCATCAAACTCCAGAAAATAATAGTGGCAGACCTCAGTAACCCACTTTCACCAAAGGTTATATTTACTAGACAGAAATATACCAAAGGAATAAGAGATAAAAATAAATATCTATTTCAAGTGACCGTAATGAGATACATGAAAATCAAAAACACAAAGGAATATATGTTTTCTCAACACCCACATGGAACTTTTTCTAAAATTGTCTACATAGTCATTAAGCAAATATTAATTGATTCAAAAAATAGGAGTAATTCTTTGTAACATAAGGGACCAACATAGGATAAAGTTAGAGTTTAACAACAACAACCAACATAGAAAGATCTTCCATGGTCCTGGTGAGGAAGAAACAACATGGTAAAAATGGGAATCTTACCAAAACAATCTAAAGATTCTTAATGGAGGAGTGTTCCCTTGCACTGCATCCTCTCCAGCATAGGCTGTCCTCAGTGTCTTTTATCTTAGCCAATCTAACAGTGTCAGGTGATATCTTAAAGTTGCTTTGATTTGCATTTCCCTGATGGCTAAATATGATGAGCAGTTTTTCAGGTGCATTTCAGCCTTCGTTATTCTTCTGCTGAGAATCATTTTTTAGATCTGGACCCCATTTTTTGATTGGATTATTCAAGTTTTTGGGTTCTAGATTTTTGTGTTCTTTATATATTTTAGAGATCAGTCCTCCTTCACTTGTAGGGTTGGTGTAACACTTTTCCCATTCTGTACCTGTCATTTTTTCCTATTGACAGTGTCCTTGGCTTTACAGAAGCTTCCAAGCTTCAGGAGATCCCACTTATTTATTGTTGGTCTTAGTGTCTGTGCCATTGGTGTTATATTTAGGGAGTGGTCACCTGTGCCAATTCGTAGAAGTGTGTTTCCCACTTTCTTTTCTATCAAGTTTAAAGTATCAAGGTTTATGTTGAGGTATTTGATCCACTTGAATTTGAGTTTTATGCAGGGTGACATGTTGGATCTATTTACATTTTTCTACACATTTCCATCCAGCTATGCAAACAGCATTTGTTAAATATACTATCTTTTGTCCATTTAATATTTGGGGCCTCTTTGTCAAAGATCAGGTGTTCATAGGTTTTTGGATTAATGTCTGGATCCTCAATTCCATTCCACTGATTCACGGGTCTGTTTTTATGCCGGTACTAGGCTGTTTTACTATTACTGTAGCTCTATATTATAACTTGACGTGAGGGATGGTGATAACTCCTGAGGTTCTTTGGTTGAGTAATATTATTTTAACAATACTGGCTTTCCTGTTATTGCAAATGATATTGAATATTGTTCTTTCAAGGTCCAAAAAATATCGTGTTGAGCTTTTGTTGGTCTGTGCAACGAATCTGTAGATTGTTTTTGGTAGAATTGCCATTTTTATTATGTTGATCCTACCTATCCAGGAACATGGGAGAGCTACCCATTTTCTGATATACTCATTAATCTCTTGCATCAGTGATTTAAAATTTTTTTCAAATAGTACTGTTACTACTTTGGTAATAGTTAATCCAAGGTATTTAGTACTATTTGCATCTATCAAGAAGGGTAATGTTTCCCTTATTTCTTTCCAGCTCTTCTATCTTTAGGTTATAGAAGGGCTACTCATTTCTTTGAGGTAATCATGTATATTGCTGAAGTTGTTTATCACCTGTAGTAGTTCCTTGGAACTTATGTATACAAACATATCATCTGCAAATATAGATAATTTCAATTCTTCTTTTCCAATTTGTATTCCCTTAATCTCTTTTCATTCCCTTATTGCTTTAGGTAAAACTTTGAGAACCATATTGAATAGATAAGCGGTGAGAGGACATCCTTGTCTATTTCCTGTTTTTAGTGGGATTGCTTTGAGTTTTTCTCTATTAATTTTGATACTGGCTTTCAACTTCTAGTAAATTGCCTTTGTTATATTTATGTATTTTCCCTGTATTCCTGATCTCTCCAGGGCTTTAATCATAAAGGAGTGTTGGATTTTGTCAAAGGCTTTTTGAGAATTTAAGGATATGATCATGTGTTTTTGTTCCTTTAGTTGGTTTATATGAAGGTTCATGTTTACAATTTTTCAAATGGTAAGCCAGCCCTGAATTTCAGGGATGAAGCCTACTTCATTCTTGTTTTTAATTGAGTAGAAGAACCATTGTTGGTTAATCTATTATCCAATCAATTGACATCTAGGTATTTTTTAGTTTTTTGTTATTATAAATAATGCTGCTATGACATTGCTGGGATAATTCTTTTGGGGAGTGCATGTGTGTCTTTAGGATATATGCCTAAAAGTGGTATTCCTACAAGTAACAGGTGATTAATTTCTAAAGTATATAGCGAACTGAAGAAACTCTTCACCCCAAAACAAATCCATGAATCTTATCATGTCCAGCCATGTGGCATGGTACCTTTTCTCAGAGCAGCATTTTAACTACTTTACTCTGCAACTGCTGGTATATAATTGTGGTGTCTCCAAGGTGTCTCTCTAACTTCCCTTTGTATGTCTGTTGTTTTCTTCTATTCCCAATGTTTTCTAAGTCTGGCAGCTACCCCCAAGCTTCCAGTCTGCCCTGAGGAGAATCAACATTTTTATTAAACCAGGAGCCTGGGAATTTATTTACAATGTAACATATTTCTACTACTTAATTGCAGCATTTTTGTCTCCCATTATGGCTTCCAAAATTTATAATTTTTGTGGAAATTTTTTTTTAGAATTTTACTCTTTTGTTATTATTGCATGCATATATTCAATATTATTTTTTTCCCATTATGACTTCCAAAACTTATATCTTTCTGTGGAATTTTTTTTATAATTTTGATTTTAGTTATTATTGTATGCATATATTCATTGCTTATTTACATATGCCTAAGAAAACTATTTGCTGTCTTTTGTTTTTTTCTTATTTTGTATTTATCAAGAAAAACAGTAAATTTAATTTTACATGCTGATAAGTTAACAATAACTATAAAGAAAATAAAAATCATAAGCATGAAACTATTTATAACCAGCAGGTTCTGGGCATCTAACCCAAGATTCAGAGCAGAATTATCCACAGATATTTAGCCCTAAGTAATGACAAAAAAGCTTATG
>PVIH01031687.1:0-10511 GCA_004025045.1 Sigmodon hispidus | reverse complement strand
GCACACACACACACCTGCACACGCGCACACACACACATGCACATGCGCACGCACACACACCTGCACACACTGGGGTGGGCACCTGTAGTGAGGGAACAAAGTAAGGAACAATGAAGCAAGAAAATTACTGAAATGAAGGAAGGTGACAGTGAACGAAGACAGCAGAGAAGTATGTGAGTGTCCAAGCCGAGCAAAGAGCAGAAGCCACAGCTTGGGGCTTGCCCTGACATTACGTATGCACCTACCCCCGCCGACCAGAGGAGGCCTAATCGGTCCTTCCCCTTGGGTCAAGGGACAGGTCGTCTGCTTTTCCTCTGGTTGACCCCACCTTGAAAGTGACTCTGTATTCACCAGAGCAGGTAGTGGGGGGAAAAAAAGAGGCATTGTGTCCTGGCTCACAGTGGCTTCCATGAGGGTGGGGGAGGGGCGGATGCCAGTGTCTAAAGTCCTGATTGATCGTCTGTGATTATGACCTAAATTCAGAGCGCTCAGGTGAGAGCAGGGTTCCAATACTCTCTCTGTCTTAGGAAGCCACCTCAGTGGAGAGGGTGGGGCTGACCCTGAAAACCGAGCCAGAAGAAGGGGAGAATAGATCCCCACCTTCCCCCACCCACAGATCCGGGCGGGGCGCTGACAGCATGGTCAGCATGGGCTGCACAGGGACAGAGTTGAGCAGAGCTTGACAGAAGTCAAGTTCTGGTGATGCCACACAAAGCCTAAGGCAGACTGGGTGACCCTGATGTAGGAAGGGGTCACCAACGGAGGCTACATCCCTCCCATTGTAGCCTCTAGTGCTAACTAGAGTCTCTGTCCTTGAGGAAGAGTGCACATTTGAAGATGATCCGCACTCACTGTATTTAAACAGTGAAATATCAGCCTGGAGAGGAACAAAACCTTAAAAAGCTGTGCGATCATAGAAGCCTGGGCCTCTACCATGTGTGTGACTGACACACCTCTGGGACTTTCTAATCTCTTATTTCCTTGTTTGCAAACAGGAGGATGCTTTTACCTACTGTGATTCTCATCCTTTGGCCCCTAAAGGAAGGTTCTTTCCATGCATAGCAGTATCTTGAGGGGCTAGCAATCACAAGTATCCTCTATCAGGTGGCTATGCTGCAGTTTTAATGAGAAATGTCCCCCAGAGGCTCCGTTAATTGAACACTCGGTCTCCATTTGGTGGCACAGAGTTTGAGAACTTTGTAGAACCTTTAGGTAGGGCATTCTTGCAGAAAGAAGCATGTCCCTGGAGCCTGACCTCGTTTCCTGGTCTCCCTGTCTGCTTCCTGTGTGCAGGTGAAATGTGACCAGTTAGCTTCCTATTCCTGCTGCTATGGCTTCCCCAGCATGAGAAAGTCTCTCTGGAACTATAAACTAAAAAACATCCTTTCTCTCCCAAAGTTTTTGTTTGTTTGTTGTCCAGGTATTCTGTCTGAGCAACAGAAAAGTGACTAATTCAGACCACTGGCAGCCACATGCAGTGCATACCACAGGCAGGGGTGTTTCTGAGATTATTCCTTCCTACCCTCAGTTAATGTCCTTCAAATAAATCACCCTTTGTGCAAATGAGGAGACTGAAGTAATAGGAAATTGTACCTTGGAGCCTAGCCACACAGCAGCAACAGAAAGTGCTAGAAGGGCAGTCCACAGCCAGACCCCCTTTTCACCTCTATGCTCCTGGACCTTTAAATATAGTCACAGAAGAATGATGTTCAGGTTCAGCCAATGATGAACAGCATACACCATGGTGGTCCCCACAACCCTGGGGTATATGGGAGATGCTGCATCAGGTGTAAGCATGTATAATTCATGAGGTTCACATAGCAATGAGATCACCCAACAAAGCAGTCCCTCACATACTGTACCTGTCATTAACAACATAAGACTGTCTTGGCCAGGGTCCCATCGTGCTTCAGAATGCTCTGTAGGATTCAAGTATGGTGGTGTATACCTTTAATCCCAGCACTCTTTAAGTTCAAAGCTTGCCTGGTCTACATAGCAAGTTCTAAGCCAGGCAGGACTGCGTGGCAAAATCTTGTTTTATTTTTGTCTTGTTCTTTTTTCAAGACAGAGTCTCACTATGTAGCTCTGCTTGTCCTGGGATTGTTTGATTGTGTGTGTGTGTGTGTGTGTGTGTGTGTGTGTGTGTGTGTATGTTTTCTTTTTTAAAAATTCTGTAGCTAGACCTCAGCTATATCCAACAAGCCAAGAAGCCCTAAATAGCCTTTGTTGGTGGAAAAGGACTGAAGTCCCATCCACATGTGTCATAATAGGACTATGGGGATGTGGCAGATGCCTTCTATGAATTTAACCAAGCCAGAGGCCAAACAATGAAGCCAGGAACATTGCATTTCCTTATTATTTCAAACATTCTCATTCCTGTCAAAATCACTTGGATTATGTAGCCCTCTCAGCTTTTCTTGGGAGACGAAGATGCAAAGGCTGAGGCAGGATTTAGCCCTGAGAGTCAATGGCTTCCTTACCATCTGCTGTGATCCAGGAGGCCTGGTGATCCAGGAGGCCTGGTGAAGGTGTGTGAGAAATGGACAGCTGTGCTCCTGTTACACTGTCCCTCTAGAGCCGGCTATGTTGGTCTCTATTGTTGAAGACACCATGCCCTTTTATGGTAGGACATGAAGAAATCAAGGTGGAACTGAACTGGAAGAAAAATCAAGTCTTACACAGCTACAATAAAGACTGGCCTGGTTAGATGTGACCATTGATGAAATAACTGTATGTGTGTTGTAGGGGTAACTAACTGCTTTCTGATTGGATTTGAGGAAGGAATATGTATAGGACTATAAACCTGGCAGCTGGAAAGATCATAGGCTCTAGGGAGAAGTCATTATTATTATATTATTATTATTATTATTACTATTATTATTTAAGTGAACCTGTGATCCAACTGCCTTCTAAATTTTCACACTTATATTTATAGACTAGCAATGCGCTCAGCCTTTGACAGAAAAAGTTACTGCATCCAGCAGTGGTTAATACAGAGATTCATAACAGATTGAAAAGGTGGGCAGTGGAGTGCTTGACCCTAAATATGCTATCTGTGTCACCCCTGTAAGGCTTAAGGAACATCTAGGAAGAGGAAGGAACGGAAGAGCCAGATGTGGAATCCTGTTGCAGACAGACGTCTTTCAGAGATTGGAGAGATGGCTCAATGGAGAAGAACACTTGCTGCTCTTGTAGAAGGCCTGCGCTCCCAGCATCCACACTGCAGCTCAGGAGGCCCAGCCCTCCCTGAGAGAACTATGGAGGGACAGTGGCAACCCAGGGAAGGAGCATCAGCTTCTTCAATGGTATAGCAGATGATTAAATTGCTTGGTTTTGCCCATGCACTAGTAAATAACCTTCTAGTCACATTCATAAATGCAACCCCAGTTACACATAGTAGGAGGTCATATGCTAAAGGTCGCAAAAGTAGGTGCGCAGTAGGGGTCTTATTGGCAGAAGGGAGACGGGGAAAGGAGAGAGAATAATGGAGTGAAATGCTTGATGTCATTATGTGTATATATGAAGTTGTCGGAGAATACGGTTTTTAAAAGGTTAGGATTTTTTTTGTGTGGAAAATTTGAGAGGAAGAAGATAGGGCTGCCTGGTTTCGGGTTTCTCCACAAACACTTCAGTCATGCTGGGCTCCCCATGCACCAGACCCTCAGGATCAGGGTCACACTGTAGATGTGAAAGAACCAAGTGCAGAAAGAACACCAGAAAATTTTAATTTTTTTTTTTATGACTTTGACTCCAGGAAAAATCCAACCCACTCTGGAGGCGCCAAGATCTGCAGCCTGAATCTTCAGATCCCAAGTTTATTTCAGAAAACACGACACCTATCACCCACTCAAGTGGGCCACTTCACCTTTAGCATTCCATTTTCAGGTTGCGTGACTCTGGTCATCTTTAACCTATGACCATGGGCATTGGACCACAGCCTCTGGCATTTCTGATTCTAGAAAAGGACTCTTCAGTGTCTCCTTCAGCTCAGGGGGGACAAAAGGGAGTTACAGGCAGAGCAGCTAATACTAGTGAGTTCCTGAGTCTGAGAACAGAGAAGCCAAAGCCTGCACTAGACCTGTATCTATCTCCTGACCTGTGTGCCTTTCAGGGCCTTGTCCCAGCTCCAGGAAATGCTTGCCTGTTTCTTTTGGACTATGTGAAGCCTTTTCTCTGTGTTCCTCTCTGTACTACAGCACCTCGCCTTACACCTGCCTGGATATCTCTATCCATTTAGACCAAAGGGCTAATCAAGGTCAAAGGCTGTGTCTCACCCTCCTAGGACACCCTTCCATGTTGTCATCCTCACCCCTAAACCTTGCCTTGACCATGATGTCTGCTTCTCCCACAGCTACCAAAGATCTAAAAACTGAAGCCTGTTCATTGTGAGGGGTGAGAATATGCGCTGATCTCTTGGTTTCTTGCTTCTCCGTAAATGCAGAGTTTTTCCTGGGGCTCCTGTTTTTTGGTTGAAAATCCCCAAGTCCTCATACAAGGATATTTCCTTTTTTAATAAAATATTTATCTTTATTATTTTTAATTATGTATGGGCTTGCATATGTGTGTCTGCATGTAGGTACATGCCCATGAGTGCAGATGCCTGTGTGGGCCAGTCCTCTGCAGCTGGAGTTACAGATGGTTGGGAGTACCTGATGTGGCTCTGGGAACCTAGCTCTAGTCCTTTGGAAAAGAAGTAAAAGTTCTTAATTGTGCTTAGTCACCTCTCTAGCCCCCAAGATTTATTTTTATTTTATGTGAATGAGTGGTTTGACTGTGTGTATATAAGTGCACCATACCATGTGTGTGCTTGGTGTCCACAGTAGCTACAAGAATTCACTGGATCTCCTGAAACTGGAGTTACAAACAGCTGTGAATCGCCATGTGCGTGCTGGGAACTGAACCCAGATCCTCTGCAAAAGCAGCAAAATGCTTTTAGCCACTGAACCAGTATACAAGAATGTGTTCACAAGTTACAGCAGCTCAAGGAAATGATGCTGAGTTGGGTGTGAGTCTTAATCTATATTTATTCTATTCTTTTTTTTTTAAACTTTATTTATTATTTATTTGCCTTGGTGTTTGCCTGGAACTGGAACTATAGACAGTTGTTAGCTGCCATGTGGATGCTAGGAATCGAACCCGGGTCCTCTGGAAGAACAGCCGGTGCTCTTAACCGCTGAGCCATCTCTCCAGCCCCAATATTTATTCTATTCTTGGATACCCATATTCATGTGTCTAATGGGTTCTTTTGTGAATTTGTACTAAGGAAATTTGATTCATTGGCATTTAAGCTATTGTGAATACATGGGCTTTTAAAACTTGGTATATCCCAATTTTCCATTCTCATCAACCAGTAAGTATTCCGTGATCACTTATAAAATCAGTAGTGCAACCTTGTACAATGGGATTACTGGGTTTTTCTTTTCTAAAAGCAGCTAAAAAAAAATAAATCCACATTTTTGTTTGTTGGTAAGAAGTTGATGGTGTGTGTGTGCACATGCACATGCATATGTAAGTAAATGAAAAGCGTCGGAGAGAGCGGCGGTGTTTGGCTAAGACTAAAGGCACATTGAGAAGGAAGGTGGTGGAATTAGATGTTGATACAGTAGGCGTTTCAAATGTCACGCCTCGGTGGTAATGGGAAGGAAGGGAAAAAAGACAAACGGCTCCTTTAGAACATATCAATTTATCATTTTCCCATTGGCAAACACTGAAAAGAGCAAGCGAGACTGTATGCTTTTCCTTGAGAGCTGCCCTTTGGTTCCCAGAGCGATGGAGTTTGGTCTGATGTCAAGGTTACTATGGAAACGATGTATGCTTATGAGCAGCAAAGCAAATAGACATATAAGACTCGGGTAAATCATTAATTCATTAATATTATTACTGATGGCGTCTGGAGAGACTTACATATTCCTTCTTTCTTCCAAGCTCTCAAAAGTTTTCTTTCATCACAAAACAAACACTTGGATGACCACTCTGTGGATAATTATTCCCTCTCTGCCTCATACTCCAGAGATGAAGAAGGACTCACTTTCGGATCTTAATGGATCAAAGAAAATGGTAAGTCAGAACAGAGAAGTGTGCTTCACAGCTTTTCTTGCTTGTTTTTTTCTTTCTTCTTCTTCTTTTTTTTTTTTTTAATTGATGGCTGTGGTTTTTGTAGAGAATAGAAAATGCATTAGGAACAGTTTAACTTAAACACAAAGCCCCTTCAAGTTTGAAAAAACAGACTTGAATAGAAGGCAAGCCACATGGCCTGGCCCACGAGCATGTCTGTTTCAAAGAAGTCTTTTCCAATGATTAGATTTCATGGCAACAGGGTAGTAGGGCAAGGAGGGGCTGGTAAGAGGTGCCAGCTTCAGGGGCTATTGGGGTACAGAGATAGATACTGCAAGCCACTAAGCACCTGTGAATCCCTGCATGCCTAGGACAACATGACATGAAGCTGGCGTATCCCTGAGATGCAATTATTGTGACAGGCGCAAGTATTCAGCTTCTGTCATTCCGGACCAAAGAGGACTTGGTGTTTGCTCCCCTTGCAGTTACAGCAGAGATCAGCAGTGATGGAGAAGCAGGCTGAGGCAGTTGACCATCTCTTTTCCCTTCTGATTCTCTTGGTTCTCTCACATGCCTCCCATCTCACTATTACCTTCTTCCATCAAACCCCAAACATCCACGATCGACCATGACACCTAGATTTTTTTCCAGTGAGGAGCAGCTTGGATTAGCAGAGAAGGCTAGCCAAAATACTACACCCATGGGAACTACCTGGAGCTCTGCCTGCCTTGCTGTGTGGCCTGAGTCATTGGCTTTACCTCTTTGTGCCCTAGCTTCCTCCTCTACACATGGACCTATCACTCACCAGAAGGGCTTCTTGAGAGCATTGCACACACAGCTGGTATCACAACAGCAAGCAAAGCAGAAGCTGGTGAAACTGTGGTTCAGTTGACAAACCCCCTTCCCCCCCCCCCGTTTTTTCCAGACACATGTCTTCTGGTCGTCCATAGAAACTTACACAAGGAAGGACTCTAGGCTTTATCCAGGGCTCCCCTCATGATCAAGCAGGACAAATGATTGGAATCACAGTGTTTTCTCTCAGGGTGAGCTGGCTGAGATGAAGGATGCCAGGATGAGGCTTGCCCAGCACACGGCCATCAGGTAAGGAAGGCAGGAAACCTATGTGGATTGACAAATCTCATGCCTTACTTACTGGAAGGTGCACTGGAGGTGGAGACACCTCCAAGAAGTCCCTCCTGCTTGCTCTGGTCACCAGAGAAAACAGCTGGGTACAGAAGCCAGCCTCGTCTCCCGGAGATGGGAACTGGAAAGGTCCAGGGTGGGACCCAGAGGTGGGTTTTCTTTTTTCTTTTTTTTTAAATATTTATTTATTTATTGTGTATACAGTATACAGAAGAGAGTACCAGATGTCATTATGGATGGTTGTGAGCCACCATGTGGTTGATGGGAATTGAACTCAGGACCTCTGGAAGAACAGTCAGTGCTCTCAACCTCTGAGCCATCTCTCCAGCCCCCAGAGGTGGGTTTTCAATAGCACAGCTGGTGTGAGCACACTGAAGCAGCGGCCTGTAGATGACAGTGGAAGTCTTGGTCAAGGTCACTGCTACCCTTTTCTGGTAGCTATGTTTCCCAACAGTCACTAGGGCCCTAGAGGATCAGGGCTGGAGAACTGGGATCCTTCTTGATCCCATGATTCAGCAATGAGTGAACACAACCCTTCTAGGCCCAAAGTATGTCACTATTAAGGTTTACAGTCTCCTTTTCCACCTGCCATCTCCTGAGTCTTTCAGAAACCTGCCCCAGTCACCTCCTTAGACCTGTAGACATTTCAGAATCATCGAGTCAGAGGATGCAAATGCAAACCCACTCCTGCTCAAATAGATGGCCCGTCTGTACCCAGTACATGGGCTGTGGAGAGCAGTGGGTTCATATTGACCCCTTTTCCTTCTCAGAATAATGTGCAGTGTTTTCAAAATCCTCTTCCCTGAAAGGACAGATTCTAAGCCTGGTTATTAATGTGAGCAGCAATGAGACCCCTAAATCTCCACAGGCCCCCTGCATGTCTGTATCAGGCCAAAGAAAGTGACAAAGTGACTGGGGCCACCTCTGGAGGGCTCCAATGCTTTGTGCAAAGAGGTGTCTGCACACTGCTCAGTGTCCCCACTGCATCTGCCCTGATGGCTCCTCAGAAGTCTCTTTCCTCTGGAACCAGGCCTCCCACGACAAGAACAGGCTAGTTCTATTTCAGCGGACTGAATTCTAACTGACAAATTGAACAGGTTCCCTAAGGCAAGGGTTCTTGAGCTTTGTCATTCTCACTAGAAATATGATTTATAATATATTCCTAGTCGCCAGACACTCCTTGCCCAGGAATGAATGCTTTGCACAAAAGCAGGCCATCTACTCCATGTCTTGACCCCGCATACAAACTTTTCCTTAGCAAATGAATGAGGCCCAGGGAGTGGGGTATAGCATGACGTTGGGTTACTGTCATTAACTTTTTTTAATGTTTTAAGTCATCAAATACTTGGGTTGTGGATATAGTTCACTTAGTGCCTGTAGGAGCCTCTGAGTTCCATCCCAGCACTACGAACACTGTGTGTGATAATGCACACTGTTACCCCAGCCCTTAAGAGGAGGATAAGGAGATCAAAGTCGTTCTCTGCTATAAAGAGAGTTCAAGGCCCACCTGGGCTAGTAAGATCTTGCCTTAGAAAACAAAACAAAATGCTAAAATCTTGAAAATATAACAGGGAAAGAGAGCCCCATAAGTCACTTCAGAATTTAGTGTTTGAGAGACTGAATTAGGGGTTTGGTGTGTGTGTGTGTGTGTGTGTGTGTGTGTGTGTGTGTGTGAGAGAGAGAGAGAGAGAGAGAGAGAGAGAGAGAAACAGGAGGGGATGAGGGAAGGGGGAGGGTAACTTTTTTTAGTTTACAAAAGAAAACCAGTATTTGTTGTTCCTTTCATAATCAATATTAATGCAGAATGTCAGGTATTAGAGATCAGTCTGCACCTTGCCACCAAGCTTCCTCAGAGATCTTTTGTGAAAATCACACACAACAAAGCAGGTGGGAAGCAAGCAGAGTGTCCTGCCTTCTCTGAGAAGCCCGGGTTAAAATGGCAAGCTCGTTTTGCTCGCGATAACCAGCCGCCCAAGTAGCAGGAGTGAGGTTGATATCTGCAGCTGATTGCTCAGCAGAAGTCAAGCGCTTGGTTTTTCAACAATGTCTCCATATCATGAAACTTCCTAAAAATCGTCAAGAGGGAAACATGAGCTGGCCCAGAGCCAGCCAGAGTGTCACTAGGACAAAGCTTTCCTTCCAAGATATAATTAGGGGCGCTAGGCCTTTCATATTTGACTTGACAAGAGTCTCTTTTTTTCCTTTGTTCTGCCTGCTACTCCCGGCTTTAGCAAGCCTACACCATTTCTTTGTTAAAGGGATAGCGGGGGGGGGGGAGGGGAGTTATACAGTAATCACAATTTAAAATCAAACCCATCCAGTACAAATCCAGTGTATGTATAAAGGAGAATACTGGTTTTGCAGAGAGATGTGTCTTTCTTAATTGTATACCACCCAAGTTCTTTGTTCAGAAGCACTTGAGGAAGGGTAGGTTGACCAGAAGAACCAAAGATAGCCCGGTAGCTGCTGAGCCAAAACTGCGGTCAGCTCAGAGTTACAGGTGGACAGATCTGGTTCCACCTGGTCATGTAAGAGATGAGCAAAAAGATACTGGTTCCTGAGACAGCTAGAATCTGGTGACCTTAACACTGCTGGTATTTGGGCATTAACTCTGAGTGCAATGGACTCCGTCCTGTGCACTGTTGGCCCTTCTCACTAGAGACCAGTAGCACATCTCTTCCCTCCAGGTGTAACAGCCCAAAAGGCCTCCAGACGTTGCCAAGTATAATTGTCTTGGGCTGGGAATCCCACCCTAAAGAATGATGAAGTGGAGACACTTTCCTGTGTTTGCAAGGGAATGAGAAAACGGTTCTTAGGCGTTGCATGAAAAACAGTCGTCCAGCAAAAACAAGCAGGGTACAAGTAAAGAAAAGGCAACTTGGATAAGGAGACATTCCTGAAAGGGCGGCTGGAGGTAGCTGCTAACCCCCACTTTCGTGGTTATTTCGTACTAGCATTTTTCTCCAACAGATGGCTCTTCCGAGCACTTAAGACAGCAAAATCTGGTTCTGAGAGCCGCCCTCGGGATGGCGTTTAATGTCAGCTAGAAGCAGAGGAAGGGGTGTGTGTGGTGGTCTGGGGGCCGGCAGAGGGTGAGAATCAGAAAGAATTCCAGGACAGACTTCTCTCTCTTTGCTTCTTGAGGGACACTAGAGACTTCCAACCAGTGTCTGAGACTTGACCTGGACCCAGAGAGACCTGGCAATAGAGTGCCCACCTGAACCAGACCCACACAAAGCAATTTCCCTGGTGGCCACCAGGTGGCACTGTGCGGCTTCCCATAGCTGCGTGCTTCAGACAGCCTTTTTTTTTTT
>PVIH01031686.1:0-10477 GCA_004025045.1 Sigmodon hispidus | reverse complement strand
AGTATTTAAATAGACTTAAATAGAAAAATCCTGCCAGGTCAAGATCATCAGGTGGAACCAGTAGATCATGAGCACATAGGAAGCCTGGGTGTGGTGCCAAAGTTGAAGAGGTAATGAAAGGTTATCATACCTTTAGATGGGGGTATAGCTCAGGGGTAGAGCATTTGACTGCAGATCAAGAGGTCCCTGGTTCAAATCCAGGTGCCCCCTTTATAAAATATGATTTTGGTAGTTAACTTACTATATTCACTTTAAGGAGGACTTCAGTGAAGCTAAGAGGTCTCTATTAGTTGAAGTTCCTTTAATAAACCCCAGAGCCTCCCTCTCTGGGCTGGATAATACAGAGTATTTGATATCTTATGTGATGATAACTTAGCCTATTAACACAACTCTTACTCAAATCCTAACACTAATGATTCTGAATCCACACCACACACACAATAGCACAGTGCTAAGAAACAGAAAATGATTGAAGAATAAAATACAACAAAATGTACCATAAAATAAAATATGAGTTTCCATCACATTTTTGCACAGTAGTCAGCATGATAGATAAAAAAATTAACTCAATAGCAAATGTCAAAGAAATCTACAGCCAAAGGGAAGATCTTAAAAACCAACAGGAAAAGGAAATAGGCCCTTCAAGGGTAGGAAACTGTTGATTAACATGGGTAATATGTAGAGCTTCGAGGAGAGGGATCAGATTGTGTTTCTGTGCATGGGCTGGCACCTCAGATACCATTCCCTTCAGAGGAACACCTACACAGGCTTGATATTGGGATGAGGAAATCTGACTTGCCTGGAGTGGATGTGCCATGCTGAGCTGACCCAACTTGGGACTTCTTGTCCTTTTTGGGGAGGAGATGGGGGGATGGCGAGCGAGGAAGCTGAAGACTTACTGGGAAAGTTTGGAAAGGGGAAGGAAAGGGGAGCAAGGGGATACATGGATAAAAGATATATTATTTTATAAATTCAAAAGAAAAAAAAAAGCCTAGACTACAAAGAGCAGGTGGTGCATACAGGATAAAAAATCATCATGGTAGTTACCATTTCAACAACAGTTCTTGACACTAAACAACAATAAGGAACACATTTGAGTCTCAGGACACCTCTGACCAACAGCTCAAAGGGAGGTATCCCATGCCTGAAGCTGGATGTTATTTTGGCAATCTGCTGCTTCTCAGATGAGCCGAATCCCCTGTGTGTGGCAATTCCTATTAAATTCTGTGTCCCAGGGAACCCAGGACAACACAGGCTATTGCCATTGCTCTCAGTCACTCAGCAGAACTTACTTAGAAAACGCTACTGCTCAAGACAGCACTCATGTTAGTCACGGGACATGTGAGACCAAGGTGGTACTGGCCAGGTAGCTTCCTCCATGTTGACCAGCTTTGCAAAGTCGTCAGCAGTCTTACCCAGCTGTCAACTCTATGAGCTGCAACAGTGGCCTGCATGGCAGCTTATGGGGTAACCATGCCATTTATGTTGGAGTGCAGGCCTGTGCCACAGGAAGTAATAGGTGTTTGGTACCGCAAGTCTAAAAACACATGGTAAGCCTAGAACCAGACACAGAGAGACAGAGAGAGACAGACAGACAGAAAGAGACACAGAGAGAGATGTATGTGTTTGTATTTGAGGAAGTATCCATACCACAGAGCAGGGGAGGAGGTCAGTGAAAGCCTGTGGTGTCAGACATCACCCTCTGCTTTATTTGAAGCAGAATCCCTCTTATTGCTTAAAACTGAGGTGCACACTCCAAGCTCACCATCCTGAGATTCTCCTGAATCCAACTTCCATTATTTCTTAGTAACACTAGGGTTGTATACATGTGCCCTCACATCTGGCTTTTTTCATATGAACTGTGTGTCTGTGTGTGTGTGTGTGTGTGCGCGCGCGCTTGTGCAGCGGTGCTAATGTACACTGAGCTACTCACTAGATAGTTTTGTGTCATTTGATTACTGTTTTCATGCAACTTAGTCACTCTGAGAAATAGCTGAGGCCTCAGCACGGTGCTTGGGTTCTCATGTTCCTTCTGTGTCTCCAGCAAACACTGCAGGCTGTGGAGCTGTCCATGGTACATCAGGAGCTCCAGAGCTGACAGGCTCTGCTTGGTCTCACACATAGCTCTGTGGCAATTGCTGTCTGGGAAAAGCTTGGATCTTACCTGGAACTCTGTTCTATGGAGTGAAACTTAAAATACTGAGGCGAGGCCGTCACAACACAGATCCTGACCATTTAGAAGAGGTGCCAGCCAACGGCCTCCATTGGATGCTCAACAGACAAACAAGCAGCCTGGAATCCAGGATCCTGTGTGCTTCACCTCCACAAATTGGAATCCCCAGTCCTCAGCTCTGGAACATCAACTGGAGTTCTCTAGTTTAGGCAGAAATGCAACACACCCTTTAGCTGCTAACCACAGGGTCATTGCCCACTGCCCTCTCCTGTTGCTGTGCCAGCATCCATACATAGATCTAGATACAGATACTGGTCCTTTCTACTGAAACTTCCATGGAGCATGATAAGATAATAAAAATACCCAGGCAAAGGCAAGTGAGGGAAGAAGCATTTATGTTAGCTCTCAATTTCAGGTCAAGGAGCAGAAACTTTAAGCAGTTAGTCACATCACATCTGCTAATAAGAAAAATGAATGCGTAAGTGCTTGTCAGTGCTGAGATCACTTTCTGCACTCACATAATCCAGGATCCTTGCCTAGCAATACTGCTGTGTCTTCATACATCAGGTGACTTAATCATCAGGACAATCCCCTACAGACAATTGATGTAAACACTGTATTCTTCACTGAGACTTTATTTCCAAGGTGATTCTACATTGTGTCAAATTGACAGTTAAAACCAACTACCCCAGTGAGAATTAGGGAGAGAACACAAATGAGGAAACCAAGAAGATAGTGAGGCTCAGTATAGGTCAGAGGTCATTGTGTGCCTTTTACTAATACAGTTTGGGGGTTCCAGTGAGTGACTATATTGTGACTGACAGTGTAACCCACAAAAGTAAATGAGGCTTAGAAGCACTGATTCTAAAACCCTCAGCTGATGACTTTTTAACTCCATGGGTGACCTGCCAAAATGAATGTGGTGAGTCAGTAACCAGAATCCAACATAAAAAAGGGGGCACCTGGATTTGAACCAGGGACCTCTTGATCTGCAGTCAAATGCTCTACCCCTGAGCTATACCCCCACTGGTAACAGTGTGTCCAGTTAATACATTTCATCTGTGTGGTGATGTGTTCAGCCCATAAACTTAAATGACAGATCCTCTCAGACCTTATTTCCAGAAGCAGCCAGACCTGACTGGTGAGATACCTTCCTCAGCGCCAAACATTTTCAGGTTCATAACTTTTTTCTTTTAAGTTTTATTTATTATTTTCTCATATAATTCTTTGTGGATTTCACATCATGCATCTCACTCACCTTCCCAACCCATCACCTACACCCTCTGCCCTTGAGACTTCACACCCACCTTGCAATAGCCACCCAGGCCTGTCCTGGAATGGCTACTTCATCCAAGGAAGAAGAAAGCAGCAGCCTGCAGACATGAGCCTATTTCCCACTGTTGTCCTGGGTTAGCTTCTAGGGGGGCAACTGTCTCTTGCTCTTGACATGCCTCTCCTCCTCCAATGAAGACAGAATGGCTGTCATGCAGATGTTTTCAATGCTTTATTTGGCCTTTACACCAACACTCCAGAATCCCCTGTCTATGCTTTAGAGCAGCTGAGCCAGGCTTCTGGCCTCCAAGGTTGAAGAGAATGTGCAGTGGCAATGACCTCCACCCTTGACAGATAACCTGTGCCTCCTGATTGTCTCCCTACGTCTGGTCACCAATGTCCAAACTATTGTCTATGGCAAGAGGAGAATAAAAAAACCTTTAGGGTTAGTAGTTACCGTCTGCTCCTGGGAAGTTGGCTCTGTGTATAACTATCTTCTCTGACCTAAATAATTGTCATCATAACCCCTGCCCACTATCTGAGAGCTTAATAGACTTGTAAATTACAAACAGACTAACAGACAAGCTAGATAATAGAAATAAAAGGGATATTCAAACTACAGAAAGAGATGGGAGGCAGCTATTCATCTACATGACATATTCAAGGATTGACCTGTAGCTTCTAATTCTACCAATGTCTATAAGACTATAATGAGAATAAATGCAAGAAAAGTAGAACTTAATATAATCAATAACTCATGAGTTTAAAAAGAAATAGTAATTAAACAAAAAACCTGAAACCAAAACAAAACAGCGAGCTGGGGATGCCCAGATTTGAACCGGGGAGCCCAAGACCGGAGTCAAGTGCTCAGCCCCTTGGCCACATCCCACTGCTCTACCCTAAGGGTCTACTAGCCACCTTTTATAGCCACAAACATATACACATTTCCATACAAGATAGGAAGTTTCTAGTTATCTCTACAGAATTAGTAAGACTAGTACGGAATTATTTCAGACTCCACAGAAAAAGATCCTTCTCCAATCAGCAGAGTCCCCAGCTCTGCCCTGCTCACATATCTTCACACCCCTTCTTCAGGCTGTAAGAATACTACATATATAATACTACAGGGGCTATAGGAATTCCTCATGTCATAAACCACAAAAGCCCTCAATTGGAAGGTACTATGCCTAACTTCTTTGAGACACCGGTTGTACCTACTACATCTGAACCCGTCCCTCCAGCCTGAGGGTCTGTGCATCCCCAGGTCCCGATTGGACAATGAAGGAGTTCTGAGAACCACCTGGAGGACACCATAGAACAAGGACCACAAAGGGCCTCTATGGAGACAGCTTTGCTGTGACCTTTATCCCCACGACATGAATGTGTTCACAGTATTCATATCAAAATAGCTCTCACAATTATTTTTCAAGGGTGAATATTGCTTTTCAAGTTTATCATTAAAAAGAAAGCTCTCTACTCTTTGAGTGTCCGCCCTGTCACCTAGAGGCAGCCACTTTCCATAGTTCCGATTGTTTCTTCTAGACTTTGAGACTTCTGGAGGAAACAGATACAATCAGTGTGATATGCTTTGTCTTAAAATTAATAAGGCTTACAAATCACTAACACACTTCTGTAGAAAAGAATTTTAATTCATGTACTCACATCTATTGCCATTTCAGAGGTATTTATGTACATCTCAACTTGAGGTTGAATTTTCTTCATTTTTATTATGATTAGTTAAGAGTGCTCATAGCTCATCTACACCGTGCTAAGTAGAACTAAAAATCTGGGAGGACTTCGTTTCCTGAAGTTAGTGATAGCCTTGTGTTCTACTTAGCTTTGACTGTCAACGATACCACCCAGAGAGAAAGCTTCAGCTGTGGGTTAGCTATATAAGATTGGCCTCCATTGTTTTATCTTTCTGTGATTGTCATTAAATTTTTAATTTGTTTTCAATAATATAATGTGAGGAATCCCCTTGATTGCTAATTGACATTGGAAGGGTGATAGCATTTCCTAGGCAAGTGGTCTTGGCCTGTAAAAGAAAGGAAGCTAAAGATGGGCCTGCAATCAATATCCATCCATTGTTTCTGCTTCAAGATATTGCTTTGGTTCTTGCCATAGCCCTCTCAATGGTGGACTTTTACTTAGAAAGAAGTGTAAGCCATAACCCTTTCCTCTCTGAGCTGTTTTCATGGCAACAGAGCAGTAACTAGAATGCTTCATGTTTACAGCTACCTTGTCTCTTTTAAGTATCCAAGGATTTTCTCAACCTGTGAGATTTCTATTAAATGTCTTTCCATAAATCATGAATTCTTCCACTCTCTATTTTCCAGGAGTGAGCTGAGTGCCTGCTCACCTTGTACTGATTATACCAAACAGTTCACTTTACAGTCAAAGCCTGTGATGTCTTCACCTCCACCAAGACATTCTTTCCATTTCTCTTATGTGTGGAGGCTCCTCTTTCCCACATTTCTAGTATTGAATTTAAAAACAAGTCTTCAGCATAGCAGATGACTTCCTCCAATTGCTTTCTGTGAGAAATGAATGAAGGAAATTGTTCAAGACCTGTGTTTGATGGTGCTCTGGATAGCATTTAAGTCCTTCCTATTGTGAACTATGTTTCCTGAGGTCGTCCAATGTCTAGGGTTGTTGTTAAAAGTGTAGCCATTGTGATTTCCTGCCTTGTGTGTCTACTGCTTCTCTGGCTGGTTATGGTTTTCAGAGCTTCCTTCTGGCCCTGATGGTCTTCAGTGCACTCTTTGATAGACTTGGTGATGATCATTTTTTTATCTGTTGTGATTAGCACTTAAAGGATTTTTTCTGATGGAAACTGTGACTTTCATTATGAGAAAGTTTATTGGATTTTGTCCCTCCATCATTTCATCTTTCTGTGATGTTTATTAGTTTTATTTGTATTTTCAATTATGTATACTACTTCTATGTTTGTGTGTGAATATATGTGTGGGCTGGTGCCTGCAGAGACCAGAACAAGACATCAGTTTCCCTGAAGTGGAGTTATAGGTTGTTGTGAGATGCCAGATGTGGATGTTGAGAACCAAATCCAGGTCCTCCACAAGACCATTTAATATCCATTATGCCTTCTCTCTGGTCCCTCATAAACTGTTTTTTACAAAGCTTAGTTTTAAACACTAATTTTAAAAATCTATTCATTTACTTTTTCTTTTGTCTTTTTAATACACTTTGTGTTTGGAAATTCCCTTAATATTTTCTATATTTTATTTCTTTCTTCTTTAATTTTTAAGTTACCTTTTATTCCAGAGAAAGCCACTTTCTATAGTACCATGTTCCACACGTGTTACACTTCCTGTCTTTCAGATATCCAGTTCTTTGAAGCTTTCTTCCCTGTCTGGCCAGGTAGACCAGCTGTCTGGAGATCTCCCCACACAACCATAACAACCAGTCAGATGCTCTGTCTGCAATATTCTTAACATAATAGAGACAAAGAAAAAGAAGCAGGCAGAAGACAAGAATGTTGAGAATGCATGCAAAGAAAGACTATTAGAGGTAAATGTTGAAATTAGAAGTGTACAGAAACTCCTGTGGTGTGGATCCAATGTCTCTAGGGGAACAATCAAACTATTGATCAAGGTGGGCATCAGTGAGCTTCTGCTTTGGAATAAGGACCCTAGGCTCCAGTCCTAAAGCTTTCTCAATGAGTTCAGGAACCACAATCAGGCTACTCAGGTGCCTGTTCTGGAGCCTTCGAAACTGCACTCCTACAAGCCAGGACCAATCAGAGGCTAGCCTGCTGCTCCAATACACATGCTCTCTTAGCAGTACCACAATTTTAAGACTCATCTTTCTGTAACTTTGAGATTTTTCTCCTGAATTAGTTACTTTTCTCCTAGCTGTGACTAAATATCTTCAAAGGCAAGTTAGAGAAGGAAGGGATTATTTTGGCTCATGGTTGTAGGAGAGGGGGTTTTTCATGGCAGGGATGCATGATGGCAATAACACAAGGTGGCTAATTGGTGCCACAGTCAGGATGCAGAGAGATCCTGCATAGTTGTTAGCACTCAGTGATGTGGGATGTCTTTCTGTATGCTGTTAATGTCATTGGATAATAAAGGAACTGTCTTGGCCTACAGCAGGCATCTTAGAAGTAGGTGGGGAAATCAGAGTATAGATAGGGGAAGTAGGGTGAAGTAAAAAGAGATGTGATCCAGCTGCCTGTGAAGCAAGATGTAATGAAATCGATAAGCCATGGGCCACATGGTCAGACAGATTAATGGAAACGGATTAAGATGCAAGAGCTAGCTAGCCATATACCTGAACCACAGGCCAAGCAGAATGTAATTAATATAAGCGTCTGAGTCATTTTGGGGGGCCTAAGCAGCAGTGGGCAGGTCCGGACCTTGGGATTAAACTGGGCCAGAAACCTCTTACTACAACTCAGCTTCCTTTTTAACTTTTGCCTTTCATATTCAGTCAGGAAACCAACCATGGAATGGTTGTGCTCAGGTTCAGAATGAATCTTCCCTCTGCAGATAAACCTCTCAGAACTCTAAGACACACTCAGAGATAAGCCTCCTTGGTGACTATAAATCCAATCAATCTGATACCTGAAATTAACCATCACACCACAAAGTCTTGGTTTCCAAGACAACAGTTATGCCAAACTCTGGGTTGTTCCAATAGTAGACTACCCATCCTATCTGATGGAGGATTCCCTGTGTAGCAGTAGGTTGGTTTCGATTCTGTGCCAAGGACAACAGGGTAAAATTGACTGGGAGACTCTCTGGGGCCTTCACCTAAGTGGGGGGATAAAGTCTGACCCCAGCAGAGGCTTCCTCTCTCAAGATACCCTCCCAAGCATCATGTGATGAGTAGCTTTGCTCCATTCCATGATTCCTCTCATGATAAATCTGCCTCAGCTCTAACCCAGGAACAGCACAGCTATGTGGACATGGAATGAGGCCTTGAAACCTAAACCAAAATAAACATTTCTTCTTTTACATTGTCTATCTCAGGCATTTGTTCACCGTAACAGAAATCTGAAGAGAGCACATTTGTTGTACACAGAGGAGATTCCAGCTTCTCTCCACCGCTAGAGAATCTCACCATGAATGCTGGGCTTCTGTTGCCACCTCTCTGGGAGATATAGTGTTGCTTTTTAAACTATCTATCTATCTATCTATCTATCTATCTATCTATCTATCTATCTATCTATCTGTGTGTGTGTGTGTGTGCTCAGTCTCCCCAAACTCTTAAAAGTGGTAGAAACTTCAGATTGATAACCTTGAGTGATGAATCTACTTAACAAGTACGAGCTAAATGTGTCACCCAAGAGATCATCTGATGTCCCTGGGTGTGGGAGAATGAAAGAAGGAAGGGAGGAAAGGTGCCACTGGAAAGCTAAGCTTCTCAGGCCCCAGCTCAGACTTAACAAATCAGAAAGTCTGAGATGGGAACCAAAGTCTAAACTGCAGACATCATCACACCCTCAAGTCATTCTTAAAGTCAGCAGCCTTTAATGTACACTTCCATATTGTATTCCTGAAAAAAAAAGAGACTAGAACAGAAAATCTGCCTGGGTCCATACAATGCTTAACATGATTATGTTCTAAAACCACACTTATAGTTTTGGAGCTTTCCATTGCCCAGGATCAGATTAGACTAGACTTTTCCCATCAAGCCTAGTCTGGCTCTCCCATCACACTATTGCTACTCTCAACTTGGCAGATAGCATTAAGTGTGTATAAGGCACTATACTCAGGGGGACCTAGATTTGAACCAGGGACCTCTTGATCTGCCGTCAAATGTTCTACTCCTGAGCTATACTCCCAGTAATTTGGTGAGTACCTAACAAATACCTTTTCAGCTGTATTGCAATACTCATACCTAAGGGACTGATATATACAAAGGAGTGGATGTATGTTGTTCATTTGGGTGCCAAAGAAGCTCATGGGTGAAGTGCATTGTGTTGTTTTCTAAAAGTACAGTGCAGATATGCATTAACCATCATCCACTCACAGATGGAGTGAAAGGCAAGTCACATAAGTTCTGACATGCACAGCTGCAGGGTATTTCAAATGGAAGTAACTGATATAGTTGCTTAAAGAAAAAAAACTAAAGTCAAGAAAAATCTTAAAGAAAAAATACATCTTCATAAAGAACAAGACATTTTATGTCTTAAAACAAAACAAACAAAAAACTCAAGGAAGAGAGTCCAAGTCACTTCAAATTGAAAATAGACACTACAATGAATTGACCCCATGTGGGAAATGAATAAAACAAAACTGATAAAGCCATATTTTTATCTATTTTTATATAATATGTGTGAGTGTTTTGCCTACAAGTATGTGCAGTACCCCAGAGGCCAAAATAGAGCATCATGTCCTCTGGAACTGGAGTTACAGTTATTGCCATGACGGGAACCACACCCGAGTCCTCTGAAGAGCACCCTGTGCTCCTAACCACTGAGCTGTCTCCTGCCCCTACTTACGATGTTCTCCAGTCTATAGGACTATATTAAATGCTCAAGATATACAAAGTGCACTCGGGATTCCCCTTCTGGGGTTTATAGCAAATTATTTAATTCCTACTTAATGTATTCATTGTCTCTATGTGTGTGTCTAGTGTATGTACATGTTGAGAGCAAGGTGTCTTCCCCCATCACCGCTCCAGCTCACTCTGAGAGATTGGTGCCTCTCTGCACCACCCCTAGTGCTCTGGTGGGGTTCTGAACTCCTGAACTCATGCTGGAGAGCAGGAATTTGACCCACTGATCCATCTCCTAGCCCTTGTGACATGTACTTTTAAAGCTTTCTTTGTCTAGCAGGACATGCTCTTCCAGTACATACACCCTGGTGATTTATCAGGACAATTGGTTATGTCAAATCGGTGACTTGCTTTTCACCCATACACATTTCTGTTGTAAGACACCAAGCATCTCTCTAGTAATTTATTTTAATCAACTTATTACATAGACAAATTGCTTTAGTACTATAGCATGTATAGGTTTAAATTAACTCACAGCTATACAGGAAAATGTCTGACTTTTAAAAT
>PVIH01031685.1:0-10515 GCA_004025045.1 Sigmodon hispidus | reverse complement strand
TCTTTAAGGCTTTTTTTCATATCTTCCTTGAGAGCTTCGATGATCATCAAAAAGGAATTTTTGGTGTTGCTTCCTTCTGTTTCCTCTTCATTGCTCAGTTCAGGTCTTGTATTTGTAAGATCGCCACTCTCTTCTGGAGTTACCATGTTGTCCTTTGTAGTATTATGTAATTTTTTGCACTGACGTTTGCCCATGGCTTTAGTGGTTCACGATTAGATGGGTCCTGGTCAATTGTGACACTCGGGTTTGTGTGCCTCCTGTCACCTTTTTGGTCAGGGTCTGATTCTGTCTTTCAGAGACCCCTGCAGTTGTTGGTTCGCTCAGTTCGAGGTCGTGGTGGGGAGCTGTGCAAATTCCCTCAGCAAGAGCTGTGGATGTGGTCAGGGGCAGAGTTTACCTGCCCCTGCTCCAGAGTGCGCTGGGATTCTGCAGACAGCACTCGGTCCCGGGAGCGAAACTGAAAGCAATGGGAGCTCAACTCTCCCTCCCAGGCTGGGATATAGGCGCTGAGGCCTCTTGCCCCCTCCTCACCTCACCTCTGGGCAGGATCTGAATCTGCCCTTCAGAGACCCCTGTAGTTGGTTAGCTCAGTTCGAGGTCGTGTCGGGGTTTCCCTCAGCAGGAGCTGTGGATGTGGTCAGGGGCAGAGTTTACCTCTCTATATGTTTCTACACCAGCAGTAGGAACTCTGGTCCCAACTATAGGCTATTTATATAATTAATTGTTCTCTGTAGTATGTATGCATAGCACCATATATTTGATAACACATAGCTCTGTGGGAAACTGGTTCTATTTGCTTTATCACAGTACTTGTGAACAGATTTTTATGTTACTCTTACATATCCCACATTTCCAATGCTTTGGGGGTCAAGACCCTTTACTCTCCACTTCTTTTTTTATTTTTATAAAGTCTCATTTTTTATCCATACATCCATCCCCTTGTTCAAACTCCCTTCCCCCTCCCGACCTATAGTGTGCTTCTAATTGTTCTAAAGCACCTATAAAAAGGCACACCCCTCCCAGTCACTCTCTCTCCTCCACACCCCCATATTCCCTCCCAAGAAAGGGCAAGAGGTCCCAAGGTGGATTAGTTCAGCATCCACTCCAGGCAAGTCCGATTTCCTCATCCCAATATCAAGACTGGGTCAGGTGTTCCTCTGGAGGGAATGGACTCCAAGGTGCCAGTCCAAGGTGCTTCAGATACCAAGCTGTTCAGTGGTTGTGGTTTGCAGCTTGGGTGTTCTTTGCTTTTTGTAAAGTTTTCTTGTATGATTTTATTGAATACATTATTTGTGCCTTTGAGCTGGTATTCTTCTCCTTCTTCTATTCCTATTATTCTCAGGTTTGGTCTTTTCATGGTGTCTCAAATTTCCTGAACATTTTGTGTTATGGCTTTTTTGGTTTTGATATTTTCTTTGAGTGATTTATCTGTTTCCACTATTGAGTCTTCCACTCCAGAGATTCTCTCTTCCATCTCTTGGATTCTGTTGGTTATGCTTGTTTCTGTAGTTCCAGTTCATTTCTTCAGATTCTCTAATTCCTCCTTTGCCTCATTTTGTGCCTTCTTTATTGTTTTTATTTCAATTTTTAGTTCCTGGAATGATTCTTTCATTTGTTGGATTTCTTTTTCTTGGTTTTCTTTCAAGGATTTATTCATCTCTTTCAATTTTTTATTTTTTTTTTCTTCTATTTCTTTAAGAGACTTTTTTATATCCTCTTTTAAGGCTTCTATAGTTCTCATAAAGATGTTTTTGATGATATTTCCTTCTATTTCCTCTTCATTGCTCTGTTCAGGTCTTGGTGTTGTAGAGCCATCAGCTTCTTCTGGTGGTCCCTTGTTGTTCTTTATATTGTTATATGTATTCTTGCTCTGGCATCTGCCCATTCCTTCCTTGGTTCACTCTTAGTCAGGTCTTAGTGGAATCTTAATCTGTTGTGTCTACAGGAGTTGTGTGTCTCCTGTCTGCTCTGGACAAGGAGTCTGAACGATTTCTTACTCTGATCAGGCCATGGAATCCTCGCTGTCTAAAGCCCCCTGACTTCCACTCAGCCTCAGACACCACGGGGTCACTCTGTTCAGAGAGACATACATCCCTCTGTGATGAAGTACCTTGCCTTGAAGGCAGGGTCCAGGCGTCTGTGATGTGACCCCTGGGATTGCTTGAGAAGGCTTCTCTCAGCCCTGGTCCAGGGCAGGCTTGTATGTGAGGTCAAATCTGGGACTGTGGCTCTGGCCTCTGGGATGAGGTCCCTGGGAGGCTCAGGGGCTGGAACCTACTCACCTCCCACTCCATGCTGGACCTGGGATCCTCACTGTCTGCAGCTACCTGACTCCCACTCTGCCTTGGACACCACAGGTTCATGCTGTTCAGAGCCACATAAGCTTTATCAAAAGAACTTTAGGGCAAGAAAAGTTACCTTAGATGAAGAGAGATTTACTTGAAAATGAAGGGATCAGTTTTTTAAAGAAAACATAAAATTTATACATGTTTATAAAATGTCAAAATAAATTTGAAAATTGATAGATCAAACAGGCACAACATTAGTAAGGGTAAAGTGAACCTGAAGAACACCATTAATCTACTGGTATAGTTGACGTTTATAGAATACTTCATGTAGCAAGAGATGAATAAGCTTGTAAGAATCATTCACCAATACAGGCCATATTAAGAGACATAAAATTTTTTATCATTTTTTAAAAATAATAATATTATTAAGTATGTTCTCAGCACACAGTAGAATTAGGCTAGAAATCTGTAAATGGGATGATCCCCAAAATGTCAAAATATTTAGAGATTGAGGCACATATTTATAAATAGCACAGCTTATGAAGTCTCAATCGAAAGTTTAAAAATCCTTTGACATAAATAAAAATGAAAATATAACTTGTCACATTTTTCTGATACAGAGATTTTCAAAGGCAAGTTTATAGCATATATTGAATATATTAGAAAAGAAAATCTAAAGTTAGTAATCAGAACTTCCACTTATAAAACAAGATAAAATAGAGTAATTTCAGATTAAATCAAGAAGGAAAAATTATCAGAACTGGTACAGAAAAATCAAGAACTTGGGAACAGGAAACTAATATATAAAATTAGCATAACAAAAGGCTGATTTTTTTTAAATGCAAGTATGAGGAATAAAATTGTAGTAAGGCACACCAAGAGAAGGCACAAATTTTCCATATTTGACATGACAAGGAGGTTAAGGCTCATCTTTACTGATCCCTTGGACTATAATGGGATAATAGAGATAATAGAAACATTGTATTAATAATAATGTTCTAAGGTTACTTTCAGTAGTGAATTCTTCCAAATGTTTAAAGAAAATGTTATTCTCCTTTAACATTTTCTAAAATGTGAAATAAAGGGAATATTTAACCTACATAAGGCTAGCAGAAGTCCATAGATAATTACAAGATCAGAGAAAAACACAGATGATTATATCTTATGAACATTAATGAAAATCCTTCAAAACATACTAGAAAGCAAGTCTCCAAATGTATGAAAGTAATTGTGTCAATAGATACATTAAAATTCTTTTCACAAATTCAGCATTCTTTACGTCAAAAAATTCTTTCAATAAATTAAGAATTAAGGAACACTTCAATTTCACAGACATCTATAAAACTTATAATAGCTTATATCAAACTTAATACTAAGAAACAGGATGCTTTCTCCACATACTAAGGAACAAAACAAGGACATGTCCTCTTGCAACTCTCATTCATTATTTACTGAGACCTAGATAGTGTAATAAGAAAAGAAAGGTAAATAAAATATGCATATTTAGAAATAAAAACCTCTTTGTTTATAGATGGCATAATACTCATGTAGAATATCCTAAACAATTAATATGAAAAATCAAAAGGAGAAAATAGAGTTTGAAATTTGAAACAAAATTTAATTTACAATTGCACCAAAAACTGAAAAATACTGATATACAGCTTTAACACAATGTGAATAAGATCAACATACATAAAACTATAAAATGAAATAAAAGGAAGCAAGTTCTGAACAAATGGAAGTTGGAAATCTGTCACTATTCAACCTCAAGACTTTCTATGAAGCCACAATAGTTGAAGTAGCATGCACTTACTAAAATAATAAATATCATAGACCAATGAGACAGAATAAACAACCAATAAAATAGGCTTAAGCATACATATCATAGCTAACTGACTCATGACAAAAAAAGCAAAGGCAACACAATAGGAAAAGGGTGTCTTTTCAAAACTTGTGCTGGGACAATTACATATCTACCTGACCAAATGACTCTAGAAAAGTACCTTAAATCTTTCATAAAAATCTAACTTAAAGTAGAATATAGCCTAAACATAAAGTACAATATTATAAAACTTCTAGAGAATAATGGATGAGAAAAATATATGTGACTTTAGGTTTGGGAATTCAGCTTTAGAGATACGTCATTGAAAGTGCAACTCAGAAGAAAAAAAATGTAAGTTCGATTTCAATTACAGTTCAAAACTTCTGCCAGTGATACAGTTTAAAAAAGTAAAGCCACAAATTAGAAAGATAATATTTTATATCACATATATGATAAAGAACTTGTACTCCACATATATCAATAACACTTTAGAGTTTTTGAAACATGTATCACTGTGTAGCCATGACTATTTTGGAACTCAACATGTAAACCAGGCTAGCGTTGCACTCACAGAGATCCACCTGCTTCTTCATGTGCTCAGTACACTGGGCTTACCAATAACATTTTAAGTCAACAATATGAAAATGAAAAGTACAGTTGGGCAAATACCTGAGCAGAAATCAACTCTTAAGCTAAGTAGATAACAAATAAGAATATGAACACCATCTGTTGCTAAGTAATTGCAAATTGAAATGAAAATGACTTACAATTGCATACATATTAGAATTGTTAAAATATAAAAATGACAACATTCAATGCTGTTAATGATGTAGAGATGTGGGGACCATAAGTCACAGCTAGTTGTTTACTAAAATTGTACAATGAGTTTATAAAACAGATTGGTCATTTTTCTGTTAATTGAAGAGGCAGTCTCAGGAATGAAAGACTAAAATCTTTTTGAGTATATATCTGGCAGAGTTTAATATTCAGAATCTACAAATAACCACAACAACAAAACCATAGACTATGAAACCAAACAGAGAAGTCTCAATGAAAGAAATACAATTGGCTACTAAACACTTTTAAGTGTTCAACATTGTGATGGAAAGATGGCTCAGTGGCTAAGTGTACTTGCTGTTCTTGCAGAGGACTGGGATTCAGTTGCTAACATTCACAAGTGACTCACAACCATTTGTAACTCCAGTTCCAAGATATTTGGCACCAATTTATGACCTCCACTAGCACAAAGCATGCAGTACCATGTATACATATATTCAGGCTTACACTCATACACATAAAATAGTGAATCTAAATAAAATAAAGTGTTTAAACATATCATTAGCCTTTGGGAAGATACAAATTAAAATTTTTTGATAGTCCTTCATACCCAAACAGAATGATTATCAACAAAGTATCAAAGATAACAAGTGCTGTTGAGGTTGTAGGGAAATGGAGACTCTTACACACTATCGATGGAAGTGTAAGCTGATACAGTCACTAGGGAAATTGATGTGGCATTTTTCACAAAACTAAAGCTTGAGCTTCCACATGAGTCAGCCATATCATTCCTAGACATCTCTCCAAAAAGACTGTTTACTGCAAAAGAGATGCTATTTAAATGTCCAATATGACTATACTCTAGGCTACCTGTCAAGACTCTTTCTTTTAAAAAATATGCAGGGTGAATAACATATAACCCACCCACCCCATGACCATTCACTGTCAATAGTTCTTCAGACAATAAATGGAAAATGAAATAAGTCTACATAGCCATCAACTGATGAATAGGTCATGAAAATATAGTATATAGGCATAATGAGATTTTATCAAATTGTACAGAAAAATAAAATTTGCATAAGAATGAATAAAAATGGAAATAATTATACCATATAAAAGATAACCCAGATCCAGTAGATAAATACTACATGTTTTTTTTTCTCATACAGAAACCTTGGCTTTACTTTTTTAGATTTCTGTGCTTAACTTAGAGTGAGTGTCTGCAGAGGCCAAGAAGCAAGAAAGGAGCCAGAGAGCAGGGGTATGCATTAAAATGTATAGTAAAATGCAGAGTATATAAAAATAGAAGGAGGAACTACTACAAATGAGAGAGTTTAAATAGGATGAGGAGGGTAGGAGAAAGAGGAGATAAGAGAGAAAGGGCTAACAAAAGCAAAGGCGGTATGAAAAAGCCATACAGAAGCCTTTCACTTAATAATCTAACAAAAATATAAGCTGAAAATGAGTATATCAATAATGGAGAAGGTGCCTAAACAGAACTTTCCATATAATCAAATGAGTGACCACCCTAAGTGTCATTATAGAACCTTCATCTAGCAACTGATGGAAGCAGAAGCAGAGATCCATAGCTAAGCACCAGGTAGAGCTTCTGGTCCAGCTGGAGAGAGAGAGAGAGAGAGAGAGAGAGAGAGAGAGAGAGAGAGAGAGAGAGAGAGAGAGAGAGAGAGAGAGAGAGAGAGAGAGAGAGAGAGAGAGAGAGAGAGAGAGAGAGAAACAGAGAGAGAGAGGAAAGAGTATATGAGCAGGATCATGAGGAGGGGACCCACAGAGATGGCTTATCTGAGCTATTGAGCTCTCACTGACTGAAATAATCATTGAGGAACCTTCATGAAGAGGAACTAAAACCTCCGAATGTAAACAACAGTCAAATGGCATGGGCAGTTTGTGGAGCCTCTTGCGTAGGATCAGAGTATATTCCTGGTGCATGAAAAATCTTCTTGATGCCCATTCCCTACACACCTAACTCAGCCTTGACACTGAGATGAGGGACTTGGACCTACCTGAACTGGATATGCCAGACTGAACTGACCCACCTTGGGATTCCTTGCCCTCCTTGGGGAAGGGATGGGAGGATGGGGTGGAAGGAGGCTGAGGGAGGACTGGGAGGAGGGAAGGGAGAGAGTGCAGTAAAGAATATGGAAAAATTTCTTTAAATAAAATAAATATAATATTTTTAAAAAGAGCATAGATAGATGGATAATGCTGTTCTCTGAAGTCACGGTGTTTTGTTGTTGTTATTGCTTTTGTCTTAGTTACTTTAAACTTTTTTGTGATTCTAATTTGATTAAAACATCTCTTCTCTTTTCTCCCTCCAAATCCATCTCATATAATGCTCTCTGATCTCCTTCAAATTCATGATATTTTTTGCTTTAATAATTATTACTGCATGTATGTTAGTGTGAAAATTCCAGACGCAGGTGCAGGACATATTCCTATAAATTACTGTTCAGAGAGGCCTCACAGGCTCCCAAAATAATAGATTTATTGTTATTGCTCTTGGTTGCCAACCAGAGTTGGAAGATAAGAACATATTGCAAAAACATCATACACTTTGTCCACTGAACACAGAGAACCCAAGATGGAACTGAATTGGGAGCATTCTATTGTTTAATGTTCATAGTGCCAGAAATTGCTGTGTAGCCTGTTTGAGCAAAAAAGGTCCACTCAACAGTGGACCCTCTATGATGCACTACTGACTTGCTAGGTAAGAGATACCAACAGCTACCATGCTTGAGGGGTAACTAACAGGTTTGTGATAAGATTGAGACACACACAACAGGAAGAAATATACTCTTATACTATAAGCTAAATCAAAACCTATAGCTGGGAGAAGGGTTTATAGGTCCTAATGAGGAGGCTATCATTGGTGTTTTGCTAAATGGACATATTCTTCAATATATTCTAAATAATTATGTTCATGCCCATAAACTAGTGCTGCTCTCAACTTTAGGCAAAGATGCTTTTGTTGCAGTGGTCAGTGCACTAATAATAAATGACTTTTGGAGGACTGATCTCTAAAATATATAGAGAATTAAAGAAACTAGAGCCCCAAACCTTGAATAACCCAATCAAACAATGGAGTTCAGAACTAAAAAGGGAATTCTCAGCAGAATTACCAATGGCTGAAAGGAACATGAAAAAGCGCTCAACATCTTTAGCCATCAGAGAAATGCAAATCAAAACAATTTTGAAATACCACCTTACACCTGTCAGAATGGCTCATATTAAGACACAAATGATAGCCTATGCTGGAGAGGATGCGGAGCAAGGGGAACACTCCTTCATTGTTGGTGGGAGTACAAGCTTGTTCAGCCACTCTGGAATGCAGTATGGCACTTTCTCAGAAAACTGAGAATTTGTCTCCCCAAAGATCTAGCAATACCCTAAAGATGTACACTTGTACCCCAAAAGCCTTAGCTCAACTATGTTCATAGCAGCATTATTCGTAGTAGCAAAAACCTGGAAACAATTTAGATTCCCCTCAACTGAAGAATGGATTAACAAACTGTGGTACATCTACACAATAGGGTACTACTCAGGAGTAAGAAAAAAATGATATCCTAAAATTTGCAGGCAAATGGATGGATTTGGAGAACATCCTCCTGAGTGAGGTATCTCAAACCCAGAAAGATAAGCAGGGGATGTACTCACTCATTAGTGGACTTTAAACAAAAACCAAAGCATGTCCAAACTGCAAACCACAACCACTGAACAGCTTGGGATCAGAAACACCTTGGAGCCCATTCCCTCCAGAAGAACACCTGATCCAGTCTTGATGTCAGGGTGAGGAAAGCGGATCTTCCTGGAGTGGATGCTGAACTAAGCCCTATTGGGACCTCTTGCCCTCTCTGGGGTGGATATGAGGGGATGAGGAGAAGAGAGAGTGACTGGGAGGGGCTGGGAGGGGCTGGGAGGGGCTGGGAGGGGGAAGGGAGTTTGAACAAGGGGTACATGGATAAAAAAATAAGACTTTATTCTATAAAATTTAGAAATAAAAAAACAAAATAAAATTGGAAACTCAGATGTTACTACTATGGACAATCTAGATTGGTCTGTTACATAAAATTTGCCATTTAAATGCATAGTTCATTGAAGTTATGATACTAGCACCATTTACTTCTAAAATATTTTCATGACTTCCTACAGAAAGTCTGTGCTCACTAAGCTGTAAGTCATCACTACTCTCTTCCCCATTTTCTGTTAGTTTATAGTTTGTCTCTGGATTTACTAATCATATGTGTTTCTTAAAAATATAGTCAAATAATTTTGTCACTTTGGTATCTGGCTTACTTTACAGCATAATAATACCTTTAATGTTCATCATGTTATGACATATATTAAAATTTAAATCATTTACAGGGCTGAAAACATTCATTGTAAGTATTATAATGCACCTATCCACATATTTATGAGTAATTGAGTTGTTTGCTATTTGGGCTATTAAAAAATAGTGTTGCTATAAACATTGATATACAAGTATCTTGAGTCTCTGATACTTCAATTATTTGGAGTATACTTGTTAATGAAAATGTAAGATAATGCAGTAATTCTATGTTTAAAAATCATAAAATTATATCCCACAGTACCTACATTATTTTATATTCTCACTAGTAATTCACAAGGGTTCCAATTTTTTAACATCCTTGCCAATTCTTGTTATGTCTGGTTGGTTTCTTTTTCTAAATAAAAAATGAAAATTTTAATTTCATGAAGAATTGTTAGTAAGCCGCACAATTGCAGCTACTTTACAAAGCACTAAAATACAAAGCAAAAGGATTTATGCAAGAAAAACCTTATGCAAGAAAAACCTTAGCAATACCACCTTTCATGGTTAATTTAAAAATCACCATTAATGAAGGTATCAAAATTATAGTCATATGATAGGGTAAAATGAGAAAAACATAATAATTATGTCTGTGATTTCAAAAGCAATGTTTTAAGTCTAAAAACAATAATGATAAATCAGAAAATTCCAACTCTAAGACATTCTAACTTCAAAGACTCCAGGTCAGGAGATGCAGGGAAGATTGAAAAATGTTAGACTAATTAATGGAGTCTATGAAACAAACTACTAACTGAGTCTAAGCTATTCATGCATATATATGGGATCTTATGTGTATAAATAACATTATAGATAAATACCAATGCTTTGAAAATAATCTAAAAGTTAGATAATAGGAAATTTTAGCATTTGCTTTCTAATTATAAATGTTCTGTTGCACGAAAATTCTGACTTATAGGAACTACACACTCAAGCAATCAGGGATGATGGCATATGTCAGCAATTTGGTTTCTAAAGTAAAATACCTTTGTTCTAGATCATTGAACTTTTTCTCTAACTTTAAGGCTATTTCCAAAAGTTATTCAATGATGAATAAATAATAACAACAAATAAACAGAAAGGATCAGAATCTTTGAGACACTGTTTTGTCATGAGCAAACAAAAACAAATTATTCCTGAAAATTATAATTCTAGGCAGACTAGAGTGACAGCTCATCAGTTAACAGCACTGGCTGTTCTTCTAGGGGATTCAGGATCCAGTGCCTAGTACCACATGGTGGCTAATTGTAACTCCAATTCCAGGGAATCTGACACCTTCTGTAGCC
>PVIH01031684.1:0-10516 GCA_004025045.1 Sigmodon hispidus | reverse complement strand
AAGCTCTCCCATGTTCCTGGATTGGTAGGATCAACATAGTAAAAATGGCAATTCTACCAAAGGCAATCTACAGATTCAATGCACTGCCTATCAAAATCCCAACACAATATTTTTTGGACCTTGAAAGAACAATACTCAATTTCATTTGGAATAACAGGAAAGCCAGGATTTCCAAAACAATTTTACTCAACAAAAGAACATCAGGATTTATCACCATCCCTGACTTCGAGCTATACAATAGAGCTACAGTAATAAAAACAGCCTGGTACTGGCATAAAAACAGACTTGTGGACCAATGGAATAGAATTGAGGATCCAGACATTAACCCAAAAACCTATGAACACCTGATCTTTAACAAAGAAGCCGAAAACATTCAATGGAAAAAAGATAGTATATTTAACAAATGGTGTTGTCATAGCTGAATGGAAGTGTGCAGAAAAATGCAAATACATCCGAGCCTGTTACCCTGCACAAAACTCAAATCCAAGTTGAACAAAGACCTCAACTTAAACCCAACCAGTTTGAACTTGAAAGAAAAGAAAGTGGGAAATACACTTCTATAAATTGGCACAGGCCACCACTTCCTAAATATAACACCAGTGGTACAGGCACTAAGACCAACAATCAATAAGTGGGATCTCCTGAAGCTGGAAGCTTCTGCAAAGCCAAGGACACTGTCAATAAGACAAAACGCCAGCCTACAGAATGGGAAAAGATTTTCACGAACCGTACAAGTGATAGAGGACTGATCTCTAAAGTATATAAAGAACTCAAGAATTTAGAGCCCAATACCTTGAATAACCCTGTCAAAAAATGAGGTACAGATCTAAAAAGGGAATTCTCAGCAGAGGAACTACGAATGGCTGAAAGGCACCTGAAAAAGTTCTCTTCATCTTTAGCCATCAGAGAAATGCAAATCAAAACAACGTTGAGATACCACCTAACTCCTGTTAGATTGGCTAAGATAAAAGGCACAGATGACAGCCTATGTTGGAGAGGATGCAGAGCAAGGGGAACACTCCTCCATTGTTGATGGGAGTGTAAGCTTGTCCAGCCACTTTGGAATGCAATATGGAGGTTTCTCAGAAAATTGAGTATCAATCTCCCCAAGGACCCAGCAATAACACTTCTGGGTGTGTACCCTAAAGAGGCACATTCATACTCCAAAGGTATTAGCTCAACTATGTTCATAGTAGCATTATTCGTAAATAGCAAGAACCTGGAAACAACCTAGATGTCCCTCAACTGAAGAATGAATTAACAAACTGTGGTACATCTACACAATGGAATACTACTCAGCAGTAAGAAAAAATGATATACTCAAATTTGCAGGCAAATGGATGGATTTGGAGAATATCCTCCTGAGCGAGGTAGCACAATCTCAGAGAGATAAGCAGGGGATGTACTCACTCACTATTGGTCTCTAAACAAACAAAGAAGAAAAAAAGCCAAACATGCCCAAGTGGCTAACCACAACCACTGAACAGCCTGGGATTGGAAGCACACTTGACTGACCCTACGAACCCCACTCCAACTATAGGAACACCAGACTCACTCTTGAGGGAGGGGGGACAAAACTGGATTTAGACAGGAGTGGAGACTGATCGAAGCATTATTGGTTCAGTGGGATCATAGGACTCTCCGCTCCCTGCCCAAGGAGGCGATGGGGAGTTGCAGAGAAGAAAAATGACAAGATGTAGTGGGAGGGGGAAGGGACCTTGAATAAGGATATACAGGGATGGGAAAAAATATTTCAGAGGGAAATCTGAACACAAAGTAAATATATGTGTAGCAATCTTATTTGCATTACCACCGTTGATAATCCATACTTATGATTCTTATCCTCTTTATAGTTATTGTTAATTTTTCCTCATTTTAAATTTATGTAACTGTCTTTTTGTTAAATACAAAATAAAGAAGGAAAAAAAGAGAAGCATCTAAGAAAGAATGACCTGATGTGGTGGGAAGGGTAAGGATCTTGAATAAGGATATTCAAGGTTAGAAAGTGTGACCTCTTTGTTCATAATAATAATGAAAAATATAATATAATGTATACCTAGTGAGAAACCTAAGGCAGAAAAAGATAGGAAAACAATAAAATTCTCAAAAGGTTAAAAAAAAAACTAATATAAGAAATAAATCCTTGTTCTGTGACTTTGAATAATCTAGTAGTCTATGTTTAACCCTATTTCTTTCCTAAACTTGTTTTTTTTATTTTATGATCACCACCTCATTAGTTAATATCATCATTCCCAAACTAGAAATTTGATGATACACTTCAATCTGAAATTTCAATCTCTTGTCTTTCTGGCTTTATATATAGCCATCTACTGGGTAAAATTGGTTGTGAATGTGATTTATTTTTTAGTCATGAACTCTTCTGGCACTTTAACAATTGCGACTTGATTCTGACCTCATCACATTTAGCATTTAATGAGATATTCTTAATTCTATTACTAGTTCCTACTATTATCCTCAACTAAAGGTCTTTCTAAATTGATGCCTTAGCCTACAAAAGGTCAACTTAATATTCATCTTTTTTCTATAGTTGCTAAATAGTCCTAAGTAATATTTTAACACAGCAATTATGATTTCTTAGAAAAACTATTTTATTATTTTTTCCTTTATTATTATTATTAAATCCATATTCTATTAAAAAAATCTCATGTAAAGAGCACTAACATTTTTGTATATAATCATGCATATTGATATACTTTAAGTGGCTATTCTATCATCTTTAATATCTAACATTATTTAATCTATAATTTTTAAGAAAAAAAAACATAATAGTTATTAAACAATCACTGTAAATATGTTCATAGCTGATAAGTGATCTATACGAATGCCTTTATCAGTGAACAAAACTTAAATTTTTAAAATTCTTTATATAATGATAATTCTGAATTAATAAATACTAATTTAATTGTGGCTCTTGAGGTTGAACATTCTAAAATTCTAACAAAATTTATGTTGTTTGTATTGACCTGAAAAAGCCTAACATAAAATGGGATCTCTGGATCTCTCAGAATTACTAGGCCAGAGTGATGGATCAGCCAATAAAGGCATTGCCATATGAAGATATAGGCCAGACAACATGAGTTAGTATCCTGGAACCCATGTAAGAGTGAAAGGTGAGAATCAGCTATACAGTGTTGACATATGACCTTCCACATATGATGTAAACCTAAGCACTCTCCCTGCAACACACACATATTATATACAAAATACACATACATTAGGTACTAATAATGATAAACTAAATTAAATGACTGAGTAGATGTTGGCTTGAACATGGTATCTAAAATTTTATAGTTTATAGTTGCTTTCTGTATTTTTTAAATTTACATTTCCCTTCCTATTTAAAGTATAGATGTAAAATTTTATCAAATTCACATTTAATCTTACAAATTTTTCTTTAATGTAGCTGGGAAGAATAGTATTGCTTTGCCTACACAAAATTCATTTTTCATTTTCAAAGAAAACTATGAACATATGATGCATATGTTTGGCTGGAAACAATCAAGGCAACAGAATGCAATGGTAAGGGTATATGTCACCTGACAAGAGAATTAGTATTTTTTTCAGACATGAAAAAACAGTCAGGGCTTTGCTGACTCTTCATTGGATGACATTAAAAAGCTTTCCAAGACTGCCGATCAAACAAGGCTGGTAAAGAAAGCCTGATGCTCACACTGAGTACTTGTATTTAAATCTCTATAGAAAATATAAGAGAAATTGGGCATTCAGTGCTTTGGGAAATTATTAAAATAATTTATCCTACCTACAAAGCAAAAAAAGCATATAATGAAAATAACTTAGATACAATAATTGCAAAGGGCAAAATAACATTACAACAGTGTAATAACACTTAATGATACACAATTTTTATCATTAACTTTCTTTGCTAACAAACTATGCATCACTCTCCTAATTTTATACTGTGACAGAAAGAATGATTAACTGAACTTCAAGAAATCTGTCTATCCTTGTGCATATTTCTTTAGATGTCTGGCCTTAGTTTATGGCTCTGCATATTTACAAAGAACTCTGCAATTTTACTGAGATACTGTTTAGAAACTACATGAAGAAATATACCAGGTATAAAATAAGACTTCCTATACATTTACTCTTATTATAAGCATCATTTCTGAAAAATGTCTGAGATTATACATTCCGGGTAGGAGCAGAAATCTAATTTTAATTACATTGACTACCATATCTCTCTAGATAAATATACATTTGGTGTACCCTTTATAATTAATAAATGGTTTTTCTATTACTGATACACAATTTTACTTGTAATTACCTAAATATTTTTTAATTGGCAATTTTGTAAATGCATACCATTATACATAGCTTGACACTAAACTACAAAAAATCCAATGATGAGAAAGAGCCACTAGTTTTAAATTCACATTATTTTTTTTTATCAACAATGTTAGTACTTGCAGTTCTTAAACATCAGAATCTTTCATTGGAGGGTTTATAATTTGACTTCTATTGCAGATGAGAATGAAGAACTAAAAACATAATACTATGCAAAGTTCACTGCTTCATGAGACCACAAAAGGACTAAAATATCTACCAAAATTGCAATTGTTTACAAAAGTATGTCATTAAGTGATTGCATAAATATCATTTAAGAATTTAAATTGAAGGCTGGAGAGATGGCTCAGCCGCTAAAGGCTAGTCTCACAACCAAAAATATAAGAATTTAAATTGAATACTTGACATTTATGTAACAATAAAACCTTCATTACATAATGGTTACCAAATACATTTTCTTCTGTTTTCCTTTTTAAAATATGTACTTTGTTTATCTTTTTTTATTTATATGTAGGAGGTGCACACACTAGTGTTACTATGTGGATAGGGAAACTAGTGTGCAGGTTTATATAGAGACCCAGAGTTGACATCAGGCACCTCCCCCCCTCAATATTCTCTACTTTATTCATTGACTTGGGGACTCTTTGTTGAGCCCAGACCAGTTCTGATAGTCAAGCAAGAAAGCTCAGCATTTCCCTGGAATATGTCTCTATGAAATCTGTGTGCTGGAATCACAGGCAGATCTCCACACCCTCCCTTTTGTGTGGACTCTGAGTTTGTGACCTGGAATCCTCATGATTGCAAGCACTTGATCCAAGTTTGTTTGTTGATTTTTCCTTGCTTTTATTATTATTTTGCTTGTTTGTTTCTTTGTTTTAAGGTAGAGCATAGTCTTGATATACAGCCCAGGCTGGTTTAGTTTTGATCTTTCCATCTTTAAATTTTGAAATTTGGGGTTTAAAGTGTAAGCCTGGACTGCTTAGTGATTTTCTTACCTATCATATCTTCATGTTTCAAATATTGAGTGTGCCAACCATTATGTTATTTTTAACTTTTACCTAAGGGCAGAATCATTACAACAACCATTAAGCTAATTGAATGAGTTCCATTACATTATATCTGTGCTAATGTCTAAGAGTAAATAGGACTTCATAAATTTTCTTTTCAAAAATTAGGAAATTCCTCATATAAAGTTGCTTTGTGACCAGACAAAGATGGTTCATGATGTTTGAGTTTTATTGTCCATTGATGTTTAATTTTAAAATGTCCTTTATCTGAACAATATGCTTCCACATTAACACTAAATCATATTCCAAAGTATGGAATCAACCCCCACCTACTTAATAAAAACAAGTAGCAATAATGTAGCCAAGATTCTGCCAACACATTCAATTCAGATATAATTTTATAGAATGTTGATAAGCTGGCTTAAATAGCATACTGTTCACACTTACCTTTGTTTCTTTTCTCTGTAACACAGACATTCCCCTTTAACATTCTTCTCATTGCTTTGCAAACTGTATGTCACTCAGCTTTTTCAGGCTAGCTCTAAGTATGACGTCACTCATTTTATTTAGTTTCTGTTTTCTTGGAATGTAATATGGGGGTACGCAAGGACATTAGCCAGATGATTAATGAAATTAGTTGCTAAAACAATAACATATATCAATAGAACTTTACAGAACATACAACCATTAAAAGAAAACCAAAAACAAAACTTGTAAATCTCACACTCCTGCCTTCTTGAAATTGCCAATTTTTTTCTATTCTCTGGCCTTCCATCTTCTCCTCAAGTTTAAAGCCATTAACCTAAGCAATACTATTGCTTCAATCCTTGTGAAGACCCTGCCCACCCAAGTGCAGATGAAAAATCCAAGGTCAATCCAAGGTGCCACTCCCAGGTATTTCAGATCTCACTCCCTCTAGAGGAACACCTGACTCAGTCTTGATGTTGGGGTGAGGAAACTGGATCTGCCACGAATGGATGCTGAACTGAGCAATACTGGAAACTTGGGATCTCCTGCCCATGCTGTGGAGGAGATGAGGAGATGTGGAGAAGAGAGAGTGACTGGAGGGTGTGGGAAGGGGAAGAGACCTTGAATATGGATATACACAAATAGAAAATGTGACTTTATTCATAATAAAAATAAAAAAAATTAAAATAAAGCCTAAACTGGACAACTAGTGATCAAAAAAAAAAAAAAGGAAAGAAAGTAAAAGAAAAATAGCCAATCATTATTCTATGTTACTTTTTATAACCTTCTGCCTTATGTGTCATTATAAAATGATAAATGCTGGATTTTTATATTAAATTACATGTACATATTTTTACCTAATAAATAATCATTTTTTTCTTTTTCTTCTGCCTTTTGAGGACCAAAAGAATTATTAATATAGGGTGAAAATAGGTATAAAATTCACAATTTAATAACCAAATTGGTATTGGCTTGATAGAATTCTCAGCAATTTTTCTTAAACTCTTTGTATTCTATCTTTATCTTATAAGCTTACAAAGATTAATTTCTGTCATTTTCTTTCTTGCAAGGCATGTTAGCTTCTTAAGGCCCTTTTAAGCAACCAACAATTTACTGAGCTAAATTCACCCATAACATATAAGAGAACATGCAATTTGACCAACTCAATGAACATATTCTACCGTATCTTAAAATATAACCTCCAGCTTCTTCTATGTTTTTTTTTTTTTTTTTCTGGTTGTGCGTTATGTCTCTACATGCGTATTCCTTGTATGTGCATGTTGCTGCAAGGACCAGAACCAAAACAGTGCATCCCATGAAGCCATCTCATAAAAGTGGGGAGAAATAAAAACAGGTTTGTATAAAAGCATCAGGTGGCTTTAACTATAGAGTCATTTCATCAGCCTAAATAAGTAATATTTTAAAGCCATCTCTCCAAAGTAGTCACATGATGAACAAAAGCAATTTACTTCAAACAAAATGTTTTACATTAAGTGAATATTATTTATTTTTTTTAGCAAAGTATATGTCTATTTGCAATCTACCTCACGTCTCATGTTTTGTTTTCATGTACACAGTTCAATGTATCATATGCTTTTTTATTACTTTGCAAGTGCCCACTTATTTGTTTTTCTATTGAGCACATCTTGATTTTTGTTATGGCTCTCTAGTCCCTTCTCTTTAAGTCATTTTAAAAGAATAGTCTGATATTAAATACATACTGACTAAATCATTTTCATGTTCATTCTTTTGTTTTATAAAACTCAGTCCATTATTCTAAGAAACATTTAAGCAACTCAGACAAATATAAACTGTTCTGGAGTACCTTAGCACAAATCTAATGTTTTATTCCAATAACAGAAAGAAAACTTTTCAAGTGCAATAACTTCTGGAATGCACAGTAACCCCATCTGTTAATTCATTTTTGCCTTCTCAGTGAAGATGTAAATGTCACTGCATAAGTAATTAAATTGTTTTTGAGGCATGGTGACTACAGATCAGTGTGAATCCTCCTCAGCAACTACAAAGGCAACTTTGTAAACTTGCTCTCATGTCAAAGTCAGTAGGACACAGGATACACTAGGGAATAGAGTACAGCTACAAAAGGCAAAAAATCCTAGCTTTGCATATGTTCTGGAGAAGCCAAATCCTGAAATTCTCTTCAATATAACACTTCCTCTAAGAAACAGCTTGTACTTTGGGATCAAGCTCACAGACCATATTGCATAAAGCAAAGGGGGAAAAAAAAGAGCAAACTGAAATTTTGTACTCACGGAATGCTCTATAGAATTCTTCAAGAGCCAGATGCTTGTCAGCATTGAAGTCATCATACTTCAGCAGCTTGTACAAAGTACAGTCAGAAAAGTCTTTGTTCAGTTCTTCCTGTTTAATCACCTGTCAATCAATACAATAAAACCTTTATATTTGTCTTAATGTTTCTATATCATATAATTATTTATAGGTAACAATTACATAATAGGTTACTTAAATCTGAAAAACAGTAAAAAAATAAATGAATGATAAATTTTTGGTTAATAAACATTATTTTTTTACCACTATAATGGCAAAATTAAATTATAGCCTTATAATCTGTGTAAGTCTCACAGTATTACTTAAAAAAATCTTCACATTTTCTATTCAGCTTGTATCATTTGCTTTATATACACCAACTGAGGTAGACACCTGCACAAGAAAACCATGTTCTGTTCCCCATTGATCCATTCCAGAAGAAAAACTGTTCCATCCTGTAGTGAAAAGTGCGGCATGCTGTGACTACTTCCTCCTTCATATTATTTGTGAAAAATGAAGTTAGATTTTATTTTTCCCTTATGCCTCAACTCCTCACTAGTGAGGAGATGAGCCATTTGATATTGGGCCAGACTCCCTGCTCACAAAAATACTATTAAGCAAATGACTGTTTCCAGGAGCCAGACAGAATTAATGCACCGATTGATAACAGGTCTACTCAAGCATGGCGAGACAAACTATCATTGTCGTTGCTATTCTGTTTACTCCCATCGACTGAGGTTCAACATTTTATACTCTGATGATTTTGACTATTGCTTGTCAGAAAGCAGAACTCATGCAATTTAACAGATGTTCCTATACATGGTAGTTCCATTGCTTGTTCATGATTCCTTCTCTTTAATATTCTACCATATATAGAGGCAGCAATTTCTACGGCTTGTAAATCAGCCTCAGAATGGTCTATTGTTCTTGTTGCGCAAAAGGTGGTGCAGTGCTTTCAAAAAATATCATCTTTCTAGTCATCAGGAGTGTATTTGGGTCTTGCCAAAGCCACTTAATGGTTGCCTAATGTATACAAGTTAATTCACATTACTCGATTACAAAAAAATACAAATATCACACCTCTATTCATATAGAAGTAGTCAAGAGTAGTCAAGTCATGTAGTATTCACTCAAAAATTAACCTTTAATATTAAAAGGTAATTTCTCTTTATGCATTATATAATCACTAAAAAAATCTGCAGGGTTTATGTGTATGCTCATGGGTGCTGTGGCTGTGCATTCATATATGTTTGTCTTCATTTTGATAAAATATAGCTTTCATGTATATATTGTTATAGAGGCAGATGTTGGTCTCATTCTCAGGAACATCTGGTACTTTTAATGTATATTTTAATCCTTTGGGGGATACCCATATGTTGGACATTTGGTAACCCAAATTAAATGGAGTGAGAATGACTTAAGGACTCTCTCCAAAGATGGGAAAACCATCATGTCCACAATTTACTCAGTCATTTCCATGATACAGTATCTAGATATGAACAAAATCATAGAAAGTTAGCATTACACGGTGAAATGATCTAAGAACTAAAAACATACAAGTAAGGCATTCCTGCTGGTTAGATTTCTGTGGTGATATGTTAATTTATAGATTCACAGGCCATGAAAACATGCTCACATGCTCTGGTGTCCTTCCCTAAGAGAAATGTGTTTTCATATACAATAATAATTGTCTTCATTTGACACCCCTCACTCCCCAAGTTATAAATCCCCATGTAGTACATTTATAAATAGATGATGTTGATTGTATTATAGCATATGCTTTACACATTCTAGCTAAGTAGATTAACAATACTGCCTAATGGCTGAAGTCGTCACTACTACAGCCTTTTAGAAAAATAAAGCCTTACTTTTCCATTTAGAAGCAACATATCTCTCAGTCATTAGTCATCTGTGATTGAGTAGACCACCTACAATAATTTTTCTATGGACTGGGAGCTGGCAGTGCATATGGTTATACACCACTGTGATTTTCTTGAAGATTCACACTGTAGGTACTGTGGAAATATTTAGGACACGGTAACAGCCAAGTTTATCAGACATTTAAATATTAGGTTCTTATAAGTCACAGATAAATTTGTAAATGACAAATAAAACAAGGATATTGTTTTATTGTCATTTTATGCATCATTATTTTAAAATCTGCTGCTAAAATGTGAACACAAATTGAGATCTAGAAAATGAGCTTCCAACTTTGTGATATTTGATGAAACCTCCCCAAAAATAAAAGCCCTGGCCCAGATGGTTTCAGTGCCGAATTCTACCAGACATTCAAAGAAGAATTGCTACCGTTACTCCTCAAACTATTTCACACAGTAGAAACTGAAGGAATATTGCCTAATTCCTTTTATGAGGCCACAATCACCCTAATACCCAAGCCACTCAAAGACACAACAAAGAAGGAGAAT
>PVIH01031683.1:0-10517 GCA_004025045.1 Sigmodon hispidus | reverse complement strand
GGGACCCCAGAGGAACTCATAGCTTGGGGGATCACTGCCAGGAACCTTGCGGTACTCCAGGTAATTCTCCTGCACTAGATCTTTGTTTATGAACTCCTCAGGCTCCCCAAAGATTAAGTGCTTCTTCCCAGCATAAACCCCCACTCCATTCAGAAATTGCCAGACCTCTTGCTCAGTAGCACGATTGCCTTTCATGAAGATCACACCTAGGATAGACATCAGGAGACCAGTCCTGGGCAAGCCCCAATTGCTGCTCAGACTTCCCTCGGTGGAAAGGCCCAGTTTGCCCACCAGTAAGTATGACTGAGTGCTGGGATCTATTTCCTTCAACTCAAGACCAAAGACTAGCTCCAGACGAGCAGAAGTTCTACGGAGGATCTCAGGAAACTGTTCCTTATACTTCTTGTTTACTACTGCCAGCATTTCACTCCGTGTAACTGCCTCTTTCATCTTAAACTTATCTAGCAAGAATTCTATCAGCACACTAGCCTTCCGCATGATAGGATCTTTAAGTGTGTGCTGAATGGAGGTCCCTGTCTGGGTAGCATCTGAACGCTGCTTATCAGCAAGAACAGCAGCATTTCTAACACCCACACCAGAGCCTGTGCAGGACACCCCTGCACTAAGAGATCCAGGGGTTTTCACCCCCTGTCGCACACTAAGATCAAGGAAGCTGGAGCCATCACTCTGGTCAACAGGAGGAGATGCTGCTTCCTCTGCAGTTTGATGAACTGCAGAGAGACCCTGGAGCTCACTGCGTGCCTGTTGTCGCTTTGCACGGGAGCGGATCTTACTCTTTTGACCCCTAGGCATGATGAAGCAGGAGAGCTGACAAGACAGGAATCTGGAAAGGTAACAATGACAACCTGTAAGCACCACAATACTACTAGGTAGAATACCTTGGATTGAATAAAAATCTCCTTTTGCAACTTTCTAGAAGAACAACTTTATAGGAACATACCAGGGCTCCTGTACTCGTAGACCAATCTCTATTCTGCAAACCCTGTGGAGAAAATTAAAACTTATTAAACTGCTGCATGAAAATCTAGTTTCAGATTTCCAAGAGTGGATCAGTTTACTAGAATCCCTTGGGAACAAGAGTTCCCTTACTTTACAATCACAATCTATCATATCTGTTGTTGGTAATGTGTGTATGCCCATTTCCTTTTGCACTTCTCAAGCTGACACTCCAAACTCCCTCAGTATCACTCAGGAAGAAATTTAATCTGCCTTTCTCCCCACTTTGTCATTCAGATAGCAATGAGGACTCAGCACTAGCAAAAATGGAGATACTTGAGGGCTTTTGCAGTTACAAGGAGTGTTGTTTCCATGGTGATTAAAATCCTCATCCTGACTTTATCTGTCCTGCGTATGAGGTCTAGCTTATTGTGGCAACGACATAAGGCCCTTTACAACAAAGTTCTTATTGCCTTATTTTATTAAGGGAAAGTGAAGGAGCCCTTCATGCTTTAGTCCTGATTGGACCAAATTAGGTCATGCCGTAAGGGTGAAGTCCCATGACTGTGCAGACCCACCCACTTAGGCCACCATATGGGACAGAGGTCTGTGCAAACACACACCCTTAGGCCATAATACGTGGCAGAGACCTGTGTCTATACAAACCCACTTATACACCCATACAGGGACAGATGCCTTTGAAGACAGACCTACTTAGGTCACCATACCAAGGTGGAGACCTGTACCTACACAAACCCACTTGGGCCACAATCCAGAGGCAGAGGCCTGTGCGGACCCACTTAGGCCACCACATAGCATCAGTGGTCTGTGTATGTCTATCGCACGGCAGCTGCACAGCATAGAATCTTCAATAGTGACCTCTCACTAAATCCAAAGACCTCCTGCCAAGGCTTTTGGTCTATGGGAGCAACAAAAAGTAGACGGGCTCTGGGTTTACCTGCCGCGCCCATCGGAAAACTCTAAAGAAGCACACTGAGACCCTGGCCGAAGGGGGATTTTCAGAGTAAAGTACTCATAGAAACAACGAAGGGCGAGAGAGTTAAAGTTGTGACTATTTTAAATCAGATTACCCACCAAAAAACTGAGTCATACCTGAGATCAGTCTCTGAGCCGACTGGACACCAAGCTTCTCACTCGGCCACCCACGGCCAGGAAATGAATAAATCTTCAACTTCCGGTCCCTCCCACTCCGTTCTTTTGGACCTATCACGAGAACTCAGTGTGACTTAATCTCAGATTTCCGGTCCCTCCCTTTCTGTTTTTGTAGTCCTTTGAACAGAACTCGGAAGTGAGGTGATTTCCAGCCCCTCCCATCCTGTTCCTGTGGGTCTGCGAACAGAATTCGGAAGTGATGTAATCTTCAACTTCTAGTCCCTCCTATTCTGTTCACTCCCACCTCTGAAACAGAACTGGGAAGTGAATTAATCACCATCTTTTAGTCCGTCCCGTTCTGTTCCTGTGCTCTTCTGAACAGAACTGAAAAGTAAACTAATCTCCCACTTACAGGACCTCCCATTCCATTTTCTGGTCCTCTAATTAGAACTTCACTGGTCAGGCGCTATCTTTTTTCTTTTGTTCTAAAGGAGGGGGTTCCCTCATTTTATATTCGCCTTCCTATCTAATTCTTGTTCATCCTTATTGATCCGTATCCCACCATTTCCACTTGTCCTGCCACCACTTCACTGCTTTTAGTTTTTCTTTTGTTTTCTCCTGCTCCTTCTTCTCTCCTGCTATGTGGTCTCTCTCTCTTTTTTTTTTTCAGTGTCTTCGGCTCTCTCTCTCTCTCTCTCTCTCTCTCTCTCCCTCTCTCTCTCTCTCCCTCTCTCTCTCTCTTTCTCTCTCTCTCTCCACTCCCTCCTCTCCATTTTCTTATCTCTCTTTCCACATTTCTAGAGGTTGCTCATACTGGCGCATCAGCATTCCACAGTTACAGCTACCTCTCTCCTATTTCAGTTTAGATTCTACTCCCCTTCCCACCCCTCCCAGCATCTTTCCTGCTATCCCACCCCTCTTAACCTCCCTCCTCCCCTCCTCTAACATCCCATTCCTTCCCTACCTATTTCCTTTACCCTAATCTGTCCTCCTCTCCTCCACTCTCCCCTCCTTTCTTATCTCCTTTCTTTTTTTACCTTCCTTTTCCTCACCTCTCCCTAGAATTCCTTTCCTCTTGCCTCCTACTTTTCCTCCAATTTCTCCTTTCCTCCCTCACCTACCTCTCTTCTTATTTTTGATCTCCTTATTTTCCTTGCCCACTTCTTTTCACTTCTGACATTTCTTCATCTCTCTTCCTATTCCCACCAACTTGATCTCTCCTTTTAACTCTTCTCCCCACCTTTCTTCACCTCTCCACTTGCCCCACATATCACTCTGCCCTTCTTTCCTTTCTCCTCTTCTGTCTTCTACACACCTTCTACTTCACCATCACTTTCTTACCATTCTACCCACTTGTGTCATGTGCTCAGGCTGACCTGAAGCTTGCTATTTTTTGTACAGTTGGCCTGAACTCTCAACACTCTGGATTGCTGGTATAACACATGTACAGCCAATTTTGATTGCTCACATATAATAAAAGAAATTGGATTTTTCAGGAAGATTTGTTCTGAGGCATTATCTTGATAGTCACACTATGGTAGACTTAAACTCAAAATCATCCTATCTCTGCTTCGTGAATTCTGGGATTACATGTGTGTACAATCACACTTAAATCTCATTAAGGTTTTCATCTTTAATATAGGTACTTAGCTACTTTCCTTCTACCTGCTTTGTGGCCAACCCTCTAACTAAAGTCATTAATCACTGAGTCTGCTGAAGTACTGATATGCTTCATCTATTGTAGGAATTATTTACTGTCAATTGATTATATAAAAGATTAATATTTATTAAGGGGTTTATATAAACACTCACTGATATAAATTAAACTGTAAGGCAATTCTAGGAGAGTTAAAATATCCCAGGCAATGGTGGTGGTAATCCTCTTCCCGAAAACACAAAAACAAAACAAAAGTGTCAGACAGTATGCAACCAGAACTCAAAGGGGGCTGTCCACACCCCTACAGGGATCCTTTGTAGATATTTGTAGATATCTAATAAATCCTGGGATATCAGAAAGAGCACACAGTCAAATCCTAGGCAAACAGCTCAGGAAATCCCTGATCAACTGATTACAAGGATAAACAGCTGAAAGTCAGTCACACACACCTTTAATCCCAGCACAGGCAAAACCAGGAGTGGTGACCAAAACCCTTAATCCCATAACTCCAGAGACAGAATTTCTGTTTCTGAGAGTTCAAGGGTATATGTGTTTAATCCTAACCTGGATGGGAAAGGGTATAAGGGCTTATAGAAACCCAGCAGAAGCAGAAAAGACTGACAGAATCGACAAACAGAAATGACCAGGAGTAAGGCTGAGGAAGTTGCAAGACAGTTTGGTGAGAATTTACAGTGTTGCTTCCTCTCTCTGATATTTCAGCCTTCCCCCAAAATTTGGCTCAGAGTCTTCTTTTCTTACAACCCAAATTTATGCTACTATAATCCTTAAACTTCAAAGCCACACTGAGGTCTTGCTCAAAAGTGCTTAATCCCACTATACCCATCCAGCTATGTTTATCATCTAATCTGGTTGATAAATATAGGTCATGGTACAGAAAGCACAGGAGCATTGGTTGTTACATAATTTGAAATATGGATCTTTTCTATCCTCAATTCAGTTCTCTATACTGCTATCTAGGCCTGGAAATAGAAACCTTTTGTCATATGAAATAATCCATTTCCTCTAACCATGGCCTAGCAGACTCTCTAAGTGGTAAGAGATGGAGCTCCTTAGCCAGAGAGCTATTTCTTGGTCCTCTGTTGGCTGACATAACAGTATGTTCAAAATTTTCGGGAGTGGATGTCTACCATTTGCAGATGTTAGTCCTGATTATACTTGCTACTTCAGTTTCATCCCTATAGATATTTTATGTTATGATCATAAAAATTACTGATCAGGTCTCTTCTGCTAACCAGGTTTTAAGTAGTCAATTTCTATCATTGGACTCACTTCATCAGCAAACACAAACATTTATGCTGTCCTAGTAACTCCATTGATAATAACAGGTGCAGTTGCTACTTTACAATCCTTCAATAAGAAAGTAAAAAAAAATAAATTCTGCTGAAGATGAAACAAGACACACTTGAAAATGGTCTTTCCAGTCAATTATGTCATCTTCTATCACAAATATGCTTTCATTTTAGGGTAGATTAATTCATAGAGTCTAGTTCCACACAGATTTTGAGAGTTAGTTCTTTATTCCTTTAATTGTTCTATAAAATTATTTTAATCATGAGGGAGAGTGGGATTTTGTTCACATCTTCATAGCCCAAGTGATAAAGAATGTTAAGATCAATTGATATATTTTCTTCTCTAGTGAGTAAATACTAATTCTCTTGGGGATTAATTTTTCATATTTTTGCATAGTTTAATAGCTCATTTTTTATTATGGAACTTTATTAGCTTTTCAGTTGGTTGTAAATTTGTAAAAATTTATCTTAAGAGAAAACATGACATTTTTTCTTTTGAATGTTCCTGTCTCATTTTGCTTTACATGATGATAATGTAGTTGCATCCATTTTCTTGCAAATAATGTAGCTATGTTCTTGAAATCTGAGTAAAACTTTATTGGTATGCTTGTATGCACTTTGTATTCCTGTTCATTTGGTGATGAGTACCTAACCTTATTGCATAATTTGGTTACTTTTAAAATGCTATCTTAACTTAGAGAATTGGCTTTCTGATAAGCTCACATTTTTATGTAGGTAGAATTTGTATAGGTGTATATTACAGTACCACTGTGTTAAGGTTTTGTTAAAATGCCTTTCTGATTTCCATTGTGGTTAGATTACTTTACATCTCCATCAAGAATGTATCAGTTTTCTTATTTCCTCATATTTTTGACAGAATTTATTGCTAACATTCTGAGACAAGTTCTAAATGAAATAAATTTTGATTTCCCTTATGGCTAAAGATATTTAACTTTTAAAAGTTTTTATTGGTCATTTTTATTTCACTATTCAGTGGCCCTCTTTTTAGTTGAATTGTTTGTGCTTTGGTTTGTATATTTTTAGTTCTTCTGATATTTTCCATACTAGTGCAGTGTAATATAAATTTCTGGTAGTTTCTACCATTTTGTTATCACTTCACGTTAGTAATCACTAAAAATCTTTAGTAAAGAACTTTATACAACCATATGTTTCTTTTGTTTTGGTCAGTAGTTGTGTTGTGCAGTTAGTTCTATGGACTTCCTTAAAAAGAACTATCTTGTCTCCTCCATTTTGATGTTGGCAACAACAACCTGTATTGGTGATGTTAGTAGTTCTTTAGTGGTTATTATATGGTGATTTTCTAATTTTAAAACTCCTTTGGAGCTTATTTCCTGAAATTCTTTCAGTCAACTATTATCATTATTCTCTAATTTTTTATTTACTATATTGACATGGTGTTATTATCTATATTTTTCTATTAATGTTGAATCCTTTCTGTATATAGGTCTTATACATTTTTTCTTAGTATCATTTATTTAGGTTTCTTGTGAATTTTTATATGTCTTTAAATAGGTAGTGTCACACTAATCCTACTTGGTCTTATAATAAAAATGCAGAGCCACACATTGGGGTAAGTACTGAAAGATCAGATAAATAAACTACCAAAGAAACTTCTCAACACTACTGAATGCTCAGATGTAAAGGGGAGGATCCTGTCTCTGTGAATCTTCAGTCTGAATGGCTGAGTCCTAATCCAAAAGGGAAAGGTCAAACTTCTCTCTCCTGCCTTATATTCCTTTTTCTTCTCAGCCATATCATTTCGAGTCTTCACCTTTCTTGTGCTGGGATTAAAGGTATGTGTACTTTCCAAGTACTGGGAGCAGAGGCATGAGATCCCAAGTGCTGGGATTAAAAGTGTGTGCAACCAGTGCCTGGCTCTGTTTTTCTTTAGGAGTGGATTAATCTCTATAGTTCAGACTGGCCTTGAACTCACAGAGATCCAGGGAGATCTCTGTCTCTGCCTCTTGAGTGCTAGGAGTGAAGGTGTGTGTCTCTACTCCCTGACCTCTATGAATAACTCTGTGGCTTTCTCTGCCCTATGATCTTGAGGCAAGCTTTATTTTTTAGAGGATACACAAAATATCACCACAACTTGGTTTTCATTTATTTCCTCTTATACAAAATTAATGCATTTTACATTTATTTTCTACTTACTGCTTCTATTTAATTTGATATTTTCTCTAATATTTTAAATTAACTATCAAATAATCTTCCCCCATATATAGGGGTTGTATTTGGTTTCTGGCCTGTTTGACCTGTGGTCCAGACCAGCAGACCAGCAGACCAGCAGACCAGCAGTCCCACAGAATCACACCGATGCTTATATTATATTTATGATGATTGACCTAGGGCCCAGGCATATAACTTGCTAACTCCTTCATCTTAACTCAATCCATGATTCTTATCTTGTTCAGCCATGTGTCTAGGTACCTTTTCTTAGCAGCATTTTAAATTCTTTCTCTGTGTCTCCTGGTGTCTCTGTGGTGTTTCTGCTCTGCCCTGAGATGTTTCCAAAGTTTTCTTTGTCTGGTAGCCTCACCCACACTTCCTGTCTGCCTCTGGACTATCAGCTTTTTATTAAACTAGTAGGAGGTACAAATATTTACAGCATACCATAATCCCATTATATGTAGGTTTTGTTTCAATCCAGTGTTGGTTTTGTGTCTCTGCTTTGCCCAGCAGAGACAGTTATATCAAGGTTGGTGTTGTATGCTACATCTACCTTCCAAGTACCACAGACTTGGCTATAAATACATTTTAATGAATAAGACACTTTCATCTGGTATTTGTAACAATATTGCTAATAGAAATTCATGTGTCTTATGTAAATATTACAAAGTGGATTTTTGTAAGTATATATGCACAAATCCTCTAGGCACTGTTGAATTATTTTTAGGGCAGAAAGACATTTTTTTAAAAAAGAAGTTTCAATGGAGGAGGAGTGGATATGGAGGAGAGAGGAAGTGGGGGAGGGACTAGGAGGAAGGGAAGGAAGGGAAACTGTGCATGAAATGTAATATATAAAAGAATAAATGCTTAAATAAATATTTTAAAAGTTTCAGAACTGATAAATTGCTTCAGTATTATATCTTACTTTTTAATTTCTAATATCAGACTTGAACAAATTTAACTGCTACAAACAGATAACTTATTCATTGGTAGAAACAAAGGGTTTACTTGAGATATACCCATAAATATAAGTGGATGACTAATATTCATAGAATAGGCAGGAAAATTGAATTTTCTTTGAGTGGCTATCTCAGATGAAGTCTTTTTCTTTTTCTTTATTTTTCTCTCATACAGTACACCTAAACACAATTCTTTCTACTTCTGTTTCTCCCAGCCACCACTACCTCCCCTCTCCCCCAGAAGCACTGCTCCTTCATTTCCATTAAGAAAATAGCAGGCCTCCTGATGATATCACTGAACACCACATAACAAGATACACTAAGACGAGGTACAAACTCTCACACCAAGACTAAACAAGGCAATGCAGTAGGAGGAAAAAAGTCCCATTAGCAGGAAAAAGAGTCAGATGTTCCTATTGTTGTGAATCCAAAAATAACACCAAACTACACAACCATAACATATATGTAAAGGCCCTATTGCAGACCCATAAGGCTCCCTGATTGTTGCTTCAGTTGTTATTAGACCCTATGAATTCTGCTTAAGTTAATTCTGTGGATCTAGTTCTCCTGATGTCTTTAACACCTCTGGCTCCTATAATCCTTCCTTCTTCTCTTCTATGAGGTTCCCCTGGTTCTATCTAGTATTTGGCTGGGCATCTCTGCATCTGTTTCTATCAGTTGTTAGATGAAGCCCCTCTCATAACAATTGGCCTAGGCACTGATCTATGAATATAGCAGAATATCATTAGAAATCATTTCATTGCCTTTTTTTGTGGGTCTCTGAGCCAATCAGTTTCTGGATCCTGGTAATCCAGGCAGTGGTAGGCAATGGCTTCCTGTTGTGGAATGGGCCTCAAATTAGACCAGTCATTGGTTGCCCACATCCACAAGTAGTGAGCTACTATTGCCCCAGTGCATCTTGCTGGCAGCATGAGTTGTGGGACCAGTCATAGGTTTTGTGTCTGGGTTGGTGTCACTACTGGGACCCTCCTTCATCTGATTCTGCTTCCCTCATACCACCTTGAATATACCTAGTCACATCTGATCACATATGGAGTTTTAAATTCATAGATATAGATATATTCACAATAGTTTCACATTTACTACAAAATTTGGAGAAATGCCTAGGGAGTCTTTATAAATTGTTACTACTCCATATAGGCATGTTTTTTTTTACTGATACCTTTCAGTATTTGGGTTACCATAAATGAGCTAATAGTGATACATTGTTAGTAAGTGGAATACATGGTCAACTTTAAATATTACGGGAATTTTGGAAAAAAACAATGTATGAAAGGATTGGAGAGATGGCTCAGAGCATTTTCTCTAGAGCAGAATACCTAGGTTTGTTTCCCAGCACCCGAAAGTGCACAATCATCTATAACTCCAGTTCCAGAGAATCCAGAGCCTTCACTAGGCACTGTAAACACTCAGTATACATACATACATACAGGCAAAATTCTCATATACATAAACTAAAACTAAAATACTTGCATAAAAAATGTAGGATATGAACATTGTTCTAAAAGATATTTTCACTATACTAAGATTCCATTATTCACTTATTTACCTAGCTCTTCATATCTTCGATCACTTTGTCTTTCTAAATGGCTTTAATAATATATTTTGAAACATCTAGCATTTATTTTTTTAAAAAATATGGTACTTTCATTTATCTATATGCAAGGCTTAGCAGATTGTTTCTTTTAATTACTAAATATTAATCAATTTTATGGATGTTCTGACATTTATTCATTCCATCTGTTGAAGAACATCTTGATTTATTCTAGAATTTGATAATTATGACTAAAACTGCTATCAACATTTTTATGCAGATTTTGAATAGATATTGCTTTCAAATAATGTAGAGTTTTATTACTGGATAATATAATAAGAATATGCTTGATTTTATAAGTTACTATCAAACTGTTTTCCAAAGAGGCTGTGTAATGTTCCATCGACAGTAAAATTGGGAGTTATTTGTTCTACAAATTCCTCATCACTTGATCTGTAGATGTTTAGGATTTTATTATTATCCATATATTCATTTCAGTGTATTAAAATGAACATATTCAGTTGATCTATATTACTAAAATTTGGATATAAGGATATTTATTTATTTTACTACTTACAAGTAATCAATATTGACAACTTATTTGATATTTGATATTAGGAATTTTTGACTCATTGACTAGATGTATTTTAATTTTATTTTATTAAATGCTATCTGCTTTTATTTAATTTATTTTTTCTGTTAATGTTTACAGTTTCCCTAATTACTGTTTTAATTTACATTGTCTTACTAATTTTTGATTTATTCTTTGCTCAATT
>PVIH01031682.1:0-10517 GCA_004025045.1 Sigmodon hispidus | reverse complement strand
TAAACTTGCATCTTAGTTCTGCTTTCATTGTGTCTTATAAGTTTGGGTATGTTGTGGATTAATTTTTGCTAAATTAATTTTGTTAAATTTTGTTAAATGTCTTTAAATTATATCCTTATCTTTTCTTTGACTCAGAGGTGATTCTATTGAAAGTTGTTTAGTTTCCATGAGTTTGTAGCCTTTCTGTTTTTGTGTTGTTGAAATCTAACCTTAGAAAAAGTTACCTTGCCTGTCTTTTTTTAAAGTGTACTCAATGGTCCAGTGAGTGCCTTTGTCATACCTTCTACATACTTCAGAATGTAGAAATATTCTGTTGGGTTTATTCTTAGTAAAAACATTGTTTCTGAGAATGCTTTATTTACAATGCCCTTTTAGATCACCTTGTTTTCTACAGCTGTTACATTTGGAATTTTGATTGTTCTTTAAATCTTGAGAAATAACTTTTTCTACCCAAGCATCATAATAATTATGAGATTCTATACCAATTGTATCTTGGATCTAGTTTTCCAAGGGTATTGATCTTGCTTTTAATGGCCTAATTATTCTTTTGCCTTGTGAATTAGCATTTTCAGAAACCCGAAATCCAATCACTATTTGGCTAGCTTCTGAATTTGCTACTATGCTGTTTACCACCTAAGTCAATCAGTTAAGGCTTTTTGATAACTTTGTTAAATAACTCAATTTTCTATTCTAATTCTTCAATTTTATCCCAAGCATTCAATGGTGGTATTTGACATAAAGCCATGGTGTGGTCATCATATAAAGATTTCCCTTCTACATTAGTATATTGTCTGTATCCAAAGGGGGTCTTGGGAGATTTCTATACTTCTAGTCCTACCTTATTGCTCAATGGTCTTAGCTTCATCCTTTCACCATGTCTTCCATTGTAATTGGGGATCAGTCTCCAAAACTGCTGTAACCATTTTTGTTCAATTTCTAAGGATAGTTCTTTACAAGTTAACCATGAGTTTAATATCTGCTTTACAAAGAGTGAGTGCAAGATATGATATGGTTGTTTCACTGAATCTTTTTTTAAGATATTGTACGTAATGTGAAAATTATGTAATACATTCAAGAAAATAAATGTTCTTCAATTTTATCCCAAGCAAGCACTACATTATTTTACAAAAGAGATGAGCAACCATGAAGTTTTGTATAGATGAGAATGCCACAGAATTCCTTTCACCCTTTATGCCAATAGAGGATTATAGGATGATTCTAAAAATTGTAAGCATTGAAAAGACATTTAGTAGATTACATGAAATAAATGAGCTAGAAATGGCAACTATGAAAGGAGAAATAACCCTCATTTTTTAGGCCTTCATTTATTTTGGGCAAATATTTAAGAGTAGAAATGGTTATAGAGTAGACATAATTTTAATAAGTAATAGAATATTACTATGGTGATTTACTGGATATTTAATAAAATTGGGAATATTAGAGGATAGAATCACACATCGTGAATCATGAAGTTTAGGGAGTGGTGATTCATCACTTTAATCTCTTCACTTGAGAGACTGAGATACAATTGAACGGGAGTCAATTCATTTCATATACTGCCTTGGGAATAGCTATCATTTGGAACTTCCTGTAAGATTGCTAGATAAATTAAGGTTGGCTGTTTGAAAGTCATAGACTGTTTCTGCTCCCTCTTACCTCCATCTATCTTAACTCTCTCTTTGCTTCCTCGCGTCTCCCACCCTCTCCCTGGATATCCATAACCCAATAAACTCAACATAGCTTCCTGAAAAAAAAAAAAAGAATAGATACAGAAGCATGCGTCTTAAATCAGTTTGATTGTAAAGTCTTACAACCCTTTCAAATAAGACAGTAGTGTCTGTCTTAAAAGTTGAGGTGTGTTTCTTATATGCAGAAAAATGAATTTGTTAGCCTGTGTCTATTTTATTTTATTTTAAAAAGTTTATTTTTATAATACCCCTGCTCATCCTCCATTTCCTAGTCCAATGCATTGTAGTTGTCCCTCAGCCCTAATATGTGAAAACCAATAAAAGGTTTGAGTGAGGATGTACTCATTCCATATCATCCTAATCTGGGCTCAGCCCTTTTTCCATGGATCAGGTTTGTACTATTCTATGCATACCCTGAAAGGGAAGTGACTAGAAAATTTAAGTAGCAGAGACAATTCAAACACATGCCTGTCATGGGATCCCCTTTCATTATCACTCCACTGTAACTCTGGAACACTTTAACATTACCTTGTTCTTCCTGGACACAACTCACATCTACCTTAATGCTATAATCAAGTCTCTCATTGTGGAAATTGTTGAGAGCTCTCCCTGTTTCTCCACAGAAGAGCTCCTCATAGTTTATCATCTGCTTGACTGGAATTTATCTCTGCAAGGAAATTGAGTCTGGATCACTGTTTTGAATGACACAAGAACATTATTACTTAGTCCCAGTGGGTCATTGTTAATAAACGAGTGCCAGATAAGAGACAGAAGGTTCATGGATGAAGGAGAAGACGTATTTAATGTGTTCCAAATTTCTTAATTCATTGTTTATTGATCTTCTGTGTTAGTACCCTGTAAACTACAATGAACACTTAATAGGCAATTAATATTTAATTTCATGTATAAGCATAAATGACTAATAACAAGAGGAAAGGGTCAGGGGTCAGGAAGTCTAAAGTCAATTACACAAAGCTTGTTGTAAGGGGCCAGGTTCACACTCTCAAAAACCTCACAAAAGATTAATTTTTTTCTGAAGTTCTTTAAGACCCAATGTGACCAACAGCTCAATAACATGACATAGACGTAGACACCAGGGTGAAAATTAAACCTGCCTATCATTCATCCCATGTCTGGCTTGATTCTCAAAATAGGAGCACAATTGTCTATGTTTCTTTCAAAATGTCAAGGTGTCAATTGTGTGAATGTCTATTTTAAAATGCTCTAAGATTTGTCTCTCTGGCCTTGCAGCCAGACGTTACCCTGATGGTTTCAGATCATGGCTGATGGTGAAGAAGCTGCTGCCCAAAGCTCCATCTGTAGTGGGACAACAAGAGAGTCTGTAACAAGGTTGAGAAAAGTCCCCTCCCCTTTTCATCTTAGGTTTCAGCATTTTTCACAGTTCAAGGTTAGTGTGAAAATATCCCTGGCAAGACTCTTCCTTTAACATTTTTCTTCCCTACACTGTTTATTCTTTTCCTATAGGAAACTTTGGGGAAGTTGAACTCATTGGGACTTGAAATAGAGGATGCTAAATAGGGCTTACCAGCCATGACTTGAGATATAGGGAACAATGGAGATGATAAGGTAAAGAAATTTTATGGCAACAATTTGAGTGAATAATCCCTCCAAGTGCCTGAAGATGAATAATGTAAAGGTTTAATCATCATGGCTGAACATGGAAGGAATGGCTGATTGTGCCAATAATGCCACTTGAAAGATATAGCAAATAATACATAACCATGAATTAAGCAATGCTCAACAATATTTGATGCATAGTTGAGAGTCATTAGACATCAACATTATAAAAAACTATACCTCTCTCCTGATGAGATTTTTTTCCCTAAGAGTTATAGGTAATTATTATTCCGATATAGTGGTTATAAGTTAAATGTAAATTGAAGATGAAACAATAGTATAGACTCAGAGATCCCATTTAAAGAAGAAACAGAGAAATAGATAAAACAAATAGATTATTATATCTACTGATAAACAATTATTAGCTAAATATAAACCAAAGACAATTTATATATTAATGCATATGTAAATTGCCTTATATATGTAATTGTGATAAATTATATATTGATACAAATTTAAATCTAAAATTGATTTATATTTCTAAAATAATTTACGTATTGATACTAAATTAAATCTACCATTGCCATATTTTGCCCATATTTCTACTTCTCTTATAATATTTTACACATTAATGCACATTAAACATATTATTGTCATTTTCACTATGTAACTTCTACTTCTATTTAAGTATACTAGTCATAATATAGAGTTATATTAGTCACAATATATACAAAAGATGTTCTGTATACCTCTATTTAAACAATTTACATATGATATTTATTTAAGATACTGTTATCATCTTGTACTGTCATTAATGTTTATAAGATTGTCATACTAAAAGTCATCATTCAGTGACTATACATCCATTTATTGATTGCCTACTTTTGCAATGTATGCTTCTCTCTTATGAAGATAAAATCATCATTCAGAGACTATACACACATTTATTGATTGCCTCTTTTTACAATATATGTTTCAGTCTTTAAGAAGATAAAAATTTCAGATCACTGTTACTTAGGATTGCCATTGAATAATCATGTTGTTGGATAGACAATAGTCATCAACTACTTCACAGACTTAGAGGATATGGCACTTAACCTTTTGTTATTCAAAACTCGGCATGAGAGACATGAGGACTCTTGACATCACTGCTCCTTTCCCAAGGTGTTGTTGAACATCAAGGACACTCCACTAAGAGTTTGTCTTCCTTGGCAGATAATGGCCTGTTGGGTAAAGAACTGCCCTTGCCTTGACTGCTGTCCTTACACTTGCTGTCCAATCCAGTTGAACTAGATAATAAATAAAGACTATCAAATCCTGCCTAAACAAGATAAGATGATTTCTCCAAAATTCCCCTTCTTCTAAAGAGATCTGTCAACTATCATAGGCCTATAGCCAAAATAGTAGATCTTCCAACTACACACACACACACACACACACACACACACACACATACACAGACACAAACACAAACACACACACACACACACACACACACACACACACACACACACACACAAAACATGGGTAACTGTCCAAGTAGCTGATTGTCACTGTCCTCTCCTAAATCTTAAAAACTATTCTTTTGTGCTTCCAAACTTTTGATAATATATTTTCCTTCTCAGGTCTTGATAAGGTTAAAGACAAGATAAGTAAGATTACTACTCTCTCATATTTTAGCTTGAAACATTGAGATATTAGATTCATATTATTCAAGTTAAGAAGCCTTAAGTTAATCCTGATATGTCACCACTTATCAATATTCTAGTCATTAAGATATACCTTATGTTTGTTGTTGTTAGTTATAATTTGAACTTATTTATGTCATTGCTTTCCCCTTCCCTCAACATCACCCTATAATTATTCCTCTTATATATAATCTTATACTAAGTTTAACACTTTCTTACTTAGACAAAAGGGAGAGATATAGGGGGTGAAGCATTATTGAGGGAGACTTAGATTCATAGCTTTGGGATCTCAGGACCCTGAATGGGGAGTGGCGAGACCCCACTGAGAATCCAGGGCACACTGACTTTCCACCCTGTTTGTTCCTGTAATCTCCAGGAGTGGATAAGAATCCAACATGTGACATTTTTCCTCTCCAGAAATTGTTTTAAAGTTCTAATTAATTATATTTTGAGTGTTTATATACCCCTCAATAAACATTAACACTTCATACAATATATTACAACATATTTCTATGTATTTATTATTAAAATTTCTTTTGTTTCTACATTTTGAGAATTGGGGACTAGAGAGATAGATCAGTGAATAAGAGCATTGACTGTTCTTTGAGAGATCCTGAGTTCAATTCCCAGCAACCACATACTGGCTCACAACCATCTCTAATATCTGGTGCTCTCCTCTGGCTGCAGGCATGCATGCAGGCAGAGCACTGTATACAAAATAAATAAATAAATCTTTAAAAGAAGAATAATTAGGATTGGTTGCTCAAGAAAAAATTAAATAGAAGTCTATAAATAAATAGTTACATTAACCTAATTCAAAGTGGACAGTTAGACTTAAAATGACCCAAGGAAAAGATGTTTCTTGAGTTCTTACTTTTAAAAATGAGAGGTTTATGAATATTGAGCACATACTAAATTATATTAAGAAATACATCTTCAGCCAGGACTAGGTGATGTCTGTAGAGCATATCCCCATGCAATCTGTAGCAGACAGAGATAAACTCTGACTGCCATGGTATCCCCCAGCTGCTGCTGAGGGAATTTGCATGGCTACCCTGCTGCTAACTGAGCAAACAGAAGGACTGAGGACCCTGAAAGACAGACTCAGATTCCACCCAAAGGTGAAGTTGGTTCAGCAGGCCAGAGCACCTGAATCCCTGCCAGGCAAAATTGTGCTCCAGCCGGGTTCTGGTTCCAGGACCAGGTGCTGTCTATAGAGTGAGTCTCCAAGCACTCTGTAGTAGACAGAGATAAACTCTGACTGCCAAGGTCCCCGCAGCTTGTGCAGAGGGAATTTGCATCATCACCCTGCCTCCAACTAAGCACACAGAGAAGGAGTGAAGACTTGAAATTCAGTCCCCTGCGCAGAGCAGAGGTAGAGATTGAGCAGACCGTTTCCTCAGAGGTCACAGGAGACACATAAGCCCGAAAGCCACAACTGACCAGGAGCCTCGTAATCATGAACCACTGAAGCCATGGGCAGACGCCAGCGCAAAAATTTACAAAATAACATAAAGAACAACAAGGTAACTCCAGAAGAAAATGGCAATCCTGCAAATACAAGATCTGAACTGAGCAATGAAGAGGAAACAGAAGGAAGTAACACCAAAAATTCCTTTATGATGATCATCGAAGCTCTGAAAGAAGATATGAAAAATTGCCTTAAAGAAATCAAAGAAAATGCAAATAAAAAAATTGTAAGAAATGAAAAAATCTATGAAAGAAAACCAAGAAAAAGTAAACCAAAAAATTAAAGAAACATGCCAGAAACTAATTCTGAAATAGAAGCAATGAAAAAGGCACAAAATGAGGAAAAGATAGAAATAGAAAACCTGAAGAAAAAAGCTGGAACCACAGATACAAGCATAACAAACAGAGTTCAAGAGATGGAAGATAGAATCTCTGAAGTGGAAGACTCAGTAGCTCAAATAGATATATCAGTCAAAGAAAATAGTAAAACTAAAAAAGCCATAGCTCAAAATGTTCAGGAAATCTGGGGCACCATGAAAAGACCTAACTTGAGAATAATAGGAATAGAAGAAGGAGAATACTAGCTGAAAGGCACAGATAATGTTTTCAATAAAATCATAGAAGAAAACTTCCCTAACCTGAAGAAGGAAATGCCTATAAAGATACAAGAAGCTTACAGAACACCAAATAGATAGGACCCCTCAAAAAAAGTCAGCGTGCCACATTATAATCAAGCCACAAAACATACAGAACAAAGAAAAAATTTTAAGAGCTGCAAAAGAAAAGGGCCAACTCACATATAAAGGCAGACTCATGAGAATAACGCCTGACTACTCAATGGAAAGGATGAAAGCTAGAAGGGCTTGTTCAGAAGTTATACAGATGCTAAAAGAGCATGGCTGCCAAACTAGAATACTATACCCTGCAAAATTATCAATCACCATAGATGGAATAAGCAAGGTATTTCAGGACAAAGTCAGACTGATAGAATATCTATCTACCAATCCAGCACTACAGACAGTATTAGAAGGAAAACTCCAACCTAAGGTCCCCAGATACAGCCATGAAATCACAAACAATCAATAATTCCACAGAAAAATACCCCAGAGAAAGGAAATACAAACAAGTTACCACCAAAAATGGCAGGAAATATGAATCAATGGTCACTAATTTCCCTTAATATCAATGGTCTCAACTATCCTATAAAACATCACACACTAACAAGATGGATTCAACAACAGAAGCCATCCTCTGTTGCCTACAAGAAACACACCTCAACTGCAAAGACAGACACAGGCTTGTAACAAAGGATTGGGAAAAAAAATTTCCAATTAAATGGTCCTAGAAACAAGTGGGGGTTGCAATCCTAATATCTAACAAAGTAGACTTTAAGCTAAAAGTAATTAAAAGGGACCAAGATGGTCATTACTTATTCATCACAGGAAAAATTGGTCAAGAGGAGATTTCAATCTTAAATATTTATGCCCCTAATATAATGGTAACTACTTATGTAAAAGAAACACTGCTAAAGCTGGAATCCCACATCATTCTTAAACCCTAATAGTGGGAGACTTCAATACACCACTTTCAATTCTGGATAGGTCAACCAGACAGAGACTCAACAGAGAAATAAGGAGTCTAAAAGAGGTTATGATGAAAATGGATTTAATAGATATCTACAGAAGCTTCCAGCCAAAGGCAAAGGAATATACATATTTCTCAGCTCCTCATGGAACTTTCTCCAAAATTGACCACATAATTGTTCATAAAGCAAATATTAACAGATACAAAAAAAAAAAAAGGAATTAATCCCTTGTAACATATCGGAACACCAGGGCCTAAAGTTAGAGTTCAACAACATCAAAAATCAAAGAAAGCCTACCAACTCATGGAAAATAAACATCACTCAGCTGAACCATCTTTGGGTCAAGGAAGAAATTCAGAAAGAAATCAAAGTCTTCCCAGAGTTTAATGAAAATGAATCAACAACATATCCTAACTTGTGGGACACAATGAAAGCAGTCTTAAGACAGTGTTAGATGCCTACATAAAAAACCTAGATAAATCCCACTCTAGAGACTTAACAGCTCAGCTGAAATCCTTAGAACAATTAGAAGCAAACTCACCTAGATAGAGTAGACAGCAGGAAATAATCAAACTTAGAGCTGAAATCAATACAACTGAAACAAAAAGAACAATACAAAGATCAGTGAATCTAAGAGTTGGTTCTTTGAGAAAGTTAACAAGATAGATAAGCCCTTAGCCAAACTAATCAAAAAACAGAGAGTATTCAAATCACCAAAATCAGAAATGAAAAGGGGGACATAACAACAGACCCCCAGCAAATACAGAGAATTATCAGATCATATTTTGAAAATCTGTATTCCACAAAAATGGAAAACCTAGAAGAAATGGACAGCTTTCTGGACAGGTACCATCTACCAAAATTAAATGAAGATCAGATTAATTTCCTAAACAGGCCTATAACCCATAAGGAAATTGAAGCTCTCGTTGAAAACCTCCCCAAAAATAAAAGCCCTGGTCCAGATGGCTTATGTGCCGAATTCTACCAGACATTCAAAGAAGAATTACTACCGTTACTCCTCAAACTATTTCACACAGTAGAAACTGAAGGAATATTGCCAAACTCCTTTAATGAGGCCACAATCACCCTAATACCCAAGCCACTCAAAGACACAACAAAGAAGGAGAATTAAAGACCAATTTCCCTCATGAATATTGATGCGAAAATTCTCAACAAAATTTTGGCAAACCGTATACAGCAATGCATAAAAGATATCATCCAACATGACCAAGTAGGCTTCATTGCCGAAATGCAAGGCTGGTTTAACATATGAAAAACTGTAAATGTTATCCATCATATAAACAAACTAAAGGAACAAAACCACATGATCATATCCTTAGATGTGGAAAAAGCCTTTGACAAAATCCAATACTCCTTTATGATTAAAGCCCTGGAGAGTTCAGGAATACAGGGAGAATACCTAAATATAATAAAGGCGATTTACAAGAAGCCGACAGCCAGTATCAAACTTAATGGAGAAAAACTCAAAGCAATCCCACTAAAGTCAGGAAATAGACAAGGATGTCCTCTCTCCGCTTATCTATCAATACAGTTCTTGAAATTTTAGCTAAAGCAATAAGGGAACGAAAAGAGATTAAGGGATACAAATTGGAAAAGAAGAAGTGAAGCTATCTCTATTTGCAGATGATATGATTATATACATAAGTGACCCACAAAATTCTTCCATGGACCTGCTAGAGCTGATAAACACCTTCAGCAATGTAGCAGGATACAAGATTAACTCAAAGAAATCAGTAGCCCTTCTATACACTAAAGATAGAAGAGCTGAAAAAGAAATAAGGGAAACATTACCCTTTATAATAGCAGCAAATAGTATTAAATACCTTGGAGCAACTATAACCAAAGAAGTAACAGACCTATTTGACAAAACTTTTAAAACACTGAAGATAGAAACTGAAGAGGATATCAGAAAATGGAAAACTCTCCCATGTTCCTGAATAGGTAGGATCAACATAGTAAAAATGGTAATTCTACTAAAGGCAATCTACAGATTCAATGCACTGCCCATCAAAATCCCAACACAATATTTTTTGGAACTTGAAAGAACAATACTCAATTTCATTTGGAATAACAGGAAAGCCAGGATTGCCAAAACAATTTTACTCAACAAAAGAACCTCAGGAGGTATCACCATCCCTGACTTCAAGCTATACAATAGAGCTACAGTAATAAAAACAGCCTGGTACTGGCACAAAAACAGACTTGTGGACCAATGGAATAGAACTGAGGATCCAGACATTAACCCAAAAACCTACAAACACCTGATCTTTGACAAAGAGGCCCAAAATATTCAATGGAAAAAAAGATAGTATATTTAACAAATGGTGTTGGCATAGCTGGATGGAAGTGTGTAGAAAAATGCAAATAGATCCGAGCCTGTCACCCTGCACAAAACTCAAATCCAAGTGGATCAAAGACCTCAACTTAAACCCAGCCACTTTGAACTTGATAGAAAAGAAAGTGGGAAATACACTTCTACAAATTGGC
>PVIH01031681.1:0-10517 GCA_004025045.1 Sigmodon hispidus | reverse complement strand
AGGTCGTGGCGGGGTTTCCCTCAGCAGGAGCCGTGGAAGTGGTCAGGGACAGCGTCCACCTGCCCCTGCCCCAGAGAGCGCTGGGATTCTGCAGCCAGCGCTGGGTCCCCTCCTTAACACCTTTTAACCCCCCTTTTCTAGGGCTTTCTATTTCCTCTTCCTTTTAAGACTTACCCATGACTCCTAACTAGTTTCTCAGTTTCTATTGGTATTCCATATGAAACACATGAATCTGAAGATTCAAAGCTACTATTGGCAAATGAGAGAAGGCATGCAATTTTTTTTTCTGGGTCTGGGTTACCTTATTCAGGATAATAGTTTTCAGGTTTATTTACTTACCTAAAAATTTTGTCTTTCTTAATAGCTAAATAATATTACATTGTGTAGATGTGTCACATTTTTATTATTTATCATCTGCTCATTGACATCTAATAACTTTATAATTTAAGTTGTGATGAACATGGATGATTGTGTGTCTGTAAAGTAGGATATAGTATGTTTTGGTGTGTGCCAAAAAGTGATATAGTAGGATCATGTGGTAGATATAGATATAGAAATCTGCCCACTGATTTTCACAGTGACTTTATCAATTTGAGTTCCCATCAGCAATGTCCTCCTTGCCTCCCATCCACACTAGCATTTGTTATTTGTTGTTTAGGTTTTAGTCATTATAACTAGGTTAATCTGAAGTCACAAAGTAGTTTTTAATTTGGTTTTAATCTCTTTGATGGCTAAGAATGTTGAATGTTTTAAACATTTATTATGATTTTTTCATTCAAATATTTTGATCACATTTTCCCTCCACCTTCTTTCAGATTCTCCCTACTTCTCCGTCACCAAATTTATATTCCTTTTCTCTTTCTAAAAAGCATTCAAAAACAAAAGCAAAGGCTAAAAATTAAAGCAATGTAAAAAAAGTCAGTATGACAAAATAAAACAAAATTATAAGCTCTCTCTCTCTCTCTCTCTCTCTCCCTCTCTCTCTCTCTCTCCCTCTCTCTCTAACACACACACACACACACACACACACACACACACACACAGCATAATAGCATAATGTTCATTTTGTGTTGGTCAGCTCTTTGGGGAATGGCGAAATAGATAAGATCTCTTGAGTAAATTGGGGTAAGAGGCAGTGGGGAGAGAACGTGAGAAAATGGGGTGGTTTAGTTGGGGGAGGGACAGGGAGAGATAACAATAAAGTAAATATATTGATGGAGGGAGCCATTGTGGGGTTAGGGAGAAACCTAGTGCTAGGAAAATACCCAAGAACCCACAAACGTGACACCGACTAAGCCTTCAAGCAATAGTGGAGAGGGTGCCTGAACTGGCCTTCCCCTGTATCAAATACCCTTCTTTAAATCAGGTTATTTCTTTACTTGATGTTTAGTTTTTAATTTTTTTTAGTTCTTTGTTATATTAACCCTTATCAGTTGTATACCTAGTAATGATTTTTTTTTTTCATTTAACAGGATACTTCTTCACTTGAATTATAATGTATAGGGCTTTTTAATTTCATGAGGTTCCATTTATTAATTGTTGATCTTACTGTCTATACTATCATGTCCTATTCAGAAAGTCCTTTTCTATATCTATGAGTTCAAGTGTATTACCTATCTACCTCTTCCTCTATTGAGTTTCAGTATATCTGGTCATTTGAGGTTCTTGATCTATTCTGAGTTGAGTTTGGTACAGGGTCAGAGATAAGGATCTAGTTTCATTCTTCTACATGTAGCCATCCAGTTTGACCTGTAACATTTGGTGAAGACACAATCTTTTCTTTAATATTTGCTGTTGGCCTTTTGTTAAAAATCAATGGGTATATGTGTGAATCCTCAATTCTGTTTAATTCATCACTGAGTATGTTTCTAAACCAATATGTTATTTTTATTATTATATTTTGTAATATAATTTGAAGTCTGAAACGTTGATATCTCCAGAATTTTTTTTTTTATTGTTCAGGATATCATTGGTTTTTTGTATTTTCATACAAAACTTAAGGGTTTTTCCAAATCTATAAGCAATTTGCATTGGAATTTTTGACAGGGATAGAGTTGAATCTGTTGACTGCTTTTGATAAGATGGTCACATTCACAATGTTAATCCCACCAATTCATTAGTGGGCAGAGATCTTTATTTCTTCTGAAATCTTCCTCAAATTCATTCAGTATCTCAATGTTATCACTGTGTAAGGCCTTCACTTCCTTGATTAGATTTATTTTAAATCCTTTGAGAATATTTTAAATGGTACTTATTTGCTAATTTCTTTATGTTTTTGTCATTTGGACATCGAAAGGCTACTGATTTGTGTGTATGTGTGTGAATTTTATATCTTGTTGCTTTGCTGACTGTTTTTATGAGTTATAGTAAATTTCTGGTGGAGTCTTTAGGATCTTTTATGGATAGAGTTATATCATCTGCAGATAATTACACTTAGAATTATTCCTTTTCTATTTGAACCTCCTTTATTTCTTCATTCTCTTATTGCTTAGACTTTTAATCAGAATGGTGGTAGTGGACATTCTTTTCCTGTTCCTAATTTTATTAAAAACACGCTTGAGTTTTGCTCCATTTAGCAAGACATTGGCTGTGAGCTTTCTGTATATTATCTTTATTATTTTGAGATATATCTTATGCATCCCTGGGTCCTTAGGAATTTATTATGAAAAGATGTTGAAGTTTTTCAGAGGTTTTCCCTGGTTTCTGTCCTTTAGTTTGTTTCTGTGGTGGATTACATTTACTGATTTATGTATACAGAACTAATTATGAATCTCTGAGATAAAACCAACTTGATCATAGTGGATAATTTCTGAAGTGTTTTTGAGTCCTGTTTGTACTCATTTTACTGATAAATTTTGTGTCCATATTCATCAGAGCTATAGGCCTATAACTTTTCACTTGGTGGCTTTTTAATCTGGATTTGGTATTAGACTGATACTGACTTTATGAAAAGAATTTTGTAATGGTCCTTCATTTTCCAGTGTACTGAATAACTTGAAGAGTATTGATGTTGGCTCTGTTCCTAGACTCTTTTTTACTTGAAAGACTTATTGGTTCTATGTTGTTGGATGATTTGAGTCTGTTTAAATTATCTATTTCATCTTTATTTCTCTTTGTTAGGCCACAGGTATGTAGGAATTCACCCACTTGTTTTCGGCTTTCCGGTTTGATGGACACAAATTTTCCAAGTGTGTCCTTCCAATTCCTTGACCTTCATCATGTCTCTCCTCTTCTTTCCATCTCGGATCTGGTTCTCCCTCTCTTCGCGGTAACAGCGAACAGTTTGTCGATCTTTTTAGTCTTTTCAGAAAGCCAACTCTTTGTCTTATTGACTATTTGTGTTGTTTACTTTTCTAATTTCAGGTATCTCTCTTCCTGCCTACCTTTTTTCCCCACTGGTATTTGTTCTTGTTTTTCTAAGGCTTTCAGAAGTATCACTTACCTCTTAATTTGTGATCTCTCAACTATTTTGATGTAGGCACTTACTGCTATAAACTTCTGGTTGGTCCCACCTCATTGTCCCCATAGCTGTGTTTTCATTTTCATTCCCTTTTAAACCTTGTGAAATTTACTCCTTGTCTCAAGCATCACTCAGCAGTGCAGTGTTTAGTTTTCATGGGTTTCTGCACTTTCAATTCTGTTGGCATCTTCTATTGTTCCATAGTGGATCCCCTTTGAGGAAATGACACACTCAGTGACCTACCACTAGAATCCATGTCTTAAAGCTTCTAGCATCTCCCACTAGCACCAGAGGATGATGACTAAACCTTTAATGTGAGCCACTAGGACATGCTTTCAAACCACACAACTATAAACATGAATTCTATTTCCTTTCAGGCATTTATCCAGGAACTGTGAGCATGTGTACAACACCTCTCTCAACACACACACACACACACACACACACACACACACACACACACACACACACACACACTGCTCTACAGGCATGCCTGTTTAAGACTCATTGTGTCCAGGGTTGCTATTGTACAGGTTGCTGTTTTGAATATCCCTTTATATCTATTTAAAATAGTGAAGTCAGTGAGGATGCCTGTGTGCATGCCTGTGTGATTGAATGGTGTCACGTTTTCAAAGTTTGTACTGCTGTTATATTTTTTACAGCATTTGCTTGAGCTGATATTCTACAATGTACCCAACTCCATCTATAGTACAGAGTATCTTGACTTGTTCTCTATTTGACCTTGTTTTTATTTTGCATATCAACTTGTTTTATGTTTTTTTTTTCTGTTGCTTACAGTTCTTATTGATGGCTCAAGAATTCTTTCCATCTCCCAGAGTCATGAGCCTTTCACTGATCATACTTTCAGTTGTTTTATAGCAACATTAGAATGTAGCCAGTTCCTGCCAAGCCTGTCCTTCTTCCCGTGAGAGTAGACATTTTTAGTTCTATCATCTTTCCATAGTTACCGATCACTGTGTAAAGGACTAGGGATTGCTGGATTCACTTTCTCAAATGCAGTTTGTACTTTGAAACGCATAATTGCCTTTAAGATTTGTAGTGCTTATAATCATTTAACAGATTTTTAGCTATTAACTCAGCTTCCTTGCTTTCATTATTTAGTCTCTTCATCTTGTGTCTATATGTATGTGTCTGTGGGTGGGTGTATGTGTGCGTGCAAGTGTGTATGTTTGCATGTGCACATGCATGTAGAGGCCAGAAGACACTTCTGGTATCAGTCCTTAGGGACATTTTACACACTCTTCCAATTCTTTGCTGAACTGTAGATTTATTTACTAAATTTTTTTCACTAGATTACTGTAAAAAGTTACAGTAGGCTGCAGAATACATAGCGAGACCAAGTCAAAAAAAAAAAAAAAAAAACCAAACAAACAACCCCACCAAAAAAATGAATATGAAAATGAAACAAAAATCAACCCCCAGCCAAATAAAAATCCAATTTTTACCTAAAAGCATTTTCTTTTGGAAATGGGATTTTTTTCCTTCATTGATTTATAGCTCTGAAATTCACAGAATTTACAGTATGATCCTGAATATACAAGCTTTAATTCTTTTCCTATGTTTTGGGAAATTGACACTTCTTTCTTTTGGTCAGGAGATTTTTTTTCATGTATGAAGTGATTTTCTCCTCTGAGTGTGTGTGTGTGTGGCTTTATATTAGAGCCTCTTGGATTTATTTTAAATGATATGAGGCCTTTGCTAGCAATTGTATAGATTCCTGTTCATATGTGTTTTATGCGGAGAACACCCTCTCCATCAAAGAAAATATTTCCTTGGCTTTATTGTAGGCAGGTGAAGGTTCCAGAAGCTTGAGGAGAGAGACTGGGGAATGGATCCAGAAGTGATTTTCTGAGGCACAGCTGCATTAGCTGCTGATGGCTTTCCTCTGGATTGCTTGGCACCTTTGACCCTCTTGAAGGCTGCTACACTCATTCATGCATAGAACCACTTTGGATGAGAGCTAGGACATACTTCCCCAAGCCCCAGGCCATTCTGGTCTCCTGTGGTACCATTTGGAGTTCTACCAGATTGCCTCTGCATTGCAGCTGGCCAAGGATAAGCAAAGAGGGCAGTCTAGAAGCTACGCTGCTCCAGTCACTCTGAAAATCAGAAACATTGGAGAGGCTCAGCCTAACTCCTGTCTCTACTCCTACAGTCTTTGTGGGGAGTCTTTCTAGGGCTCTGCTCACAATTTATCTTCTACACAGAAACATTTAATTCTTCCGGTAGCTTATCTTTTATGTAGAAATGTTACATCTTTTTTTCTTTGGCTGGACTTTTTTTTTGTATATAGTATTTATAAAAAATGCAATGTTCTTCCAAACTGAAACACTGGCTACTAAGGAGAGGAAGCTCATGAACCTTGGTGGGATTAAACAAAAGATCAGGTGTAGAGAATAGGATCTTAGAAGATACTTGGGGGCTCGCCCCTACCCAACAGCATAAAATGTGGTCTGAAGTTGATAGACGTGGAGATTGATGAGCCAAGCTGCCAAAGGAGATGTCCAGGCTGTGGAGCTGCTTTCAAGCTGAATAGAGACCTCTATGGGGCAAGGCTTTGGGAGTCATCCCCTATGTGCACTTCCAGTGCAGTTCTTGGTGATGCAACTGCTTTTGAGTTATCCATGCTACTGGTAACTCCTCATCAATGTTCCTGTTAGTAACCCTACTAAAAAGAAACCCAGTGGTTCAGCAAATTGGACACTGGTCCGTTTGTTACTTTGGTCTGTCTGAGATGAGGAGGTATGTCTGCTGGGCCTTCACAGGGAGACAAAATTTCAGCAAGATCATTCCATTCCTCTTTTGGAAGATGGTATAATGCCATCAGAGCATCCATGACATTCTCAACGTGTACCTGACAGAACTTCACCTACTTATTTTCAGGAGAATTTGAAGTAGGCACTCAATCAGAATGATTGAATCACCATCCTATGGAACGAGATATATAAAATTCTCACCTAACAGCCATGTTGGTCTACATAGCATCAAAACATCAGAAGGAACAAAACACAACAGGTCACCTTACTGAGTGGTGGTGATGAATGGACCCTCTGCAGAAGTTCAGAGGACTTCATTTGCTTCCTTACATTCAGCACCAGAGAAACCCAGTTAACATTCATGGATCACAGAGTCTGAACATGGTATTTTCCCAGGTCCATAGACTTTCCAGGCAGAGGAGCAGTTGCTGATTGCCCTTGCCCCTGGGACTCTTTGGGGACAAGTTGTGGTAGCCTGGGATAATTGTTTGCTTTGCTTTCACAGCTGTCTCTGTGGGCACAAGCTGAGCTTTATAGTTCATAAGTTAAACACATTAGAATATTTATTTAAAGGCAATTTTGCTTCCTGCTCTTTCTGGGTAGCTGGGCTCACCATGTCACTAGACCCCCAAATGCATATTCACATTATGGTGGTGGCCCAGCTTGCAGGGACATTGCTTCCCTGTGGTTAGCAAATGGCTTCTTTCACAAGCATTTAACTCCACAAGTTTCCGACTACTAATTCTTAAGGGTTTTGACAAATCTCCCCAGTTAAATATTAAATAATAAGTGTGGCCCGGATGGTAGCAGTGCTTTGTGAAGTCTGTTTGAAGTGTCCTTTAAAATATTAAATTCAAATAAATGATGGAATCAGAACAAAGGCTATATCTTAAGACAAATTCAGCCAAGTCTCTTTAACCTTTGAGCTTTCGACATAGATTAGAAAGCTAGGGCAGCACATGCTTCCATAGCAAACGGCAGTGGGATTTTGGAAGCTGTCCTTGCAAATACAGGTAACCCGCACCTAGCTATGATCTACCCTTGCCATTTTAGAGCGGAGATTTGGATGCTCATTATTTGATAAGAATGTGAATTTTTTTAAGTGCTTATGTTCAAAGTAGCAAATCCTTCAAAGCGCTTGCTTTGGGTGCTGTGTTTATTCCTTGTCAGTGTCTTCCATATGAAATCTGTTCTGCTTATAATATCCGCCACAGGTGGAGCCTTGCAAAAATCTGTTTCATATCTGCCCTTTGCACTTAGCTTATTTTGTTTTATGCTTCTTCCCAGTTATCTGTAAGCAGCCTTGCTTGTGAGTAGATGGTCCTGGGGGAGGAGGCACAGCTGGGTTTGCCCAGCTCTTGGGGGATCCTAGACTCCTGATACTTGGGTCATGTAGGAAATAGGCAAAGGAGATCAGGGTAACTCTGCAAGCTAAGAAAAGAAAGAAAACGGAGAAAGGAAGGAAGGGAAAAAGAGTGACCCTTACTTCCCCAACCCTGTGCAGGCTGGTGCAGCATCCATTGGCTCCTTTTCGGTTTGTGCTCATCTACTGTGTCTCCATCTGCTTCCTCCATATTGCACAGGCTCCTGTAGCTCTTGGTCCAACCTGACCAGAAGCAGAGGAGACACAATTGATCATAAGGCACGTATGATGAAGAAACCTTGTTACAGGATTTGGGGTCCACATTCAGGATATATGGTTGATGTCAAGGAGGCTGATATTTTTCAGAAACCCACAGAATACTTCTTGAATGGACGTGTGATTCAAGGGCTTCTGAAAGGAGCGGGAACCAGGTGTCTGCTTTCTCTAGTTCCTTGTGCAACCTCCACCGCGCTGAGAGAAGAAGGGGAAGCATCATTTTCAACTAAAGTTTGGTATCCCTGTTTTCCTTCTCACTAACACACCACCCCACGGACAGAGACAGGCTGTAAATTGCCCAAATACTAAATGGAACCTCGAGATTCAGATTATCCACCCCCTAACCAATCTGGGAACACGTTTTGTCTTTCCTCTACAAAGAGAAATACGACGACACTATGGTGCTGCCACCTTGGTTTCGGAGCCACTCTTTGTGGCCCCTGTCACAACCTCGCTTGCTAAGCTTTTGCAAGGTCTGCTATCTGACTTGACCCTTCATCTGTTTCCTGAATGGTGTGGTGGGAAGGCCTTTCTATTTCTTCCCTCTATGTCCGTTCTGTTCTGGCCACTAGGGGGCCTCATTGGTTCGCTGAGGACAGAGCAAAAGTCCACTTAACACCTAAAAGATGCTTGACCTAATACTTTTGGTCTTAAGATGGGTGGTTTGGAACAAGTTGCTTGGAACTCTGAGCCTTATTTTTTTTTTCGGTTGGAAGAAGGTGTTGAGAGCTGATGTTTGCTGAAGACTTATATCCATGCTTTGCTATCGCTTATCTGAAATTCCCTAGAATCAAAGCCTGGGACAAAGACGGGGGTACACAGGAAAACTGGGTGCCAGATGAGGTATCACGGAGGGGAGAAAAAGTAGGTACAGCGGTGGAGTAAGCATGTTGAGCCAGATTTCTTCAACAGAGGCCAGAGTACTGCCTGAAACTAGGCCATTCATTCGGTCTCCCATTTCCCGAATTGAGTGGACCAAACCAGTGTAGCACCTAAGGAAGAACATGAATACATGTGTTGCACACATAAGTTTGGGCCCTGACTCAAACACACTGCCTGAACACATTGAATGGAACCACATACAACGAAAAACGTCCTGTTCTATTCTTAGCCACTGTTTGAGTTTGGTTTCTGTGGCTGTGATAAACACTGTGGCCAAAACATTTATTTCGACTTTGTGCTCCATCAGGGATGAAAGCCAGGGTGGCAACATGGGTAGGAACCTGGAAGCAGAAGCAGAAACGGAGTTCGTAAGGAACACTGCATACTGCCTTCCTCTCTGACTTGCTCAGCTTGATTTCTTAAACAACACAGGACCACCTACCCTAGGATGGCTCTGCCACAGTGGGCCCTCCCACATTGGCTAACAAAATGCCTCCCAAAATTGTCTCCAGGTCAATCTGATAGTGCCATTGAGGCACCTCTGAGGTTTCCTCATTGCAGATAAACTTAGCTCATGTCTAGCTGACCAAAGCTACCAACACACTGATGATTTGGTCAAGCTAAGATGGTGTACAGAGATGGCCAAGTATTCTAGAGACTAGTAAGAAAAATAAACGATATAAATCCCTACCTCTCCAGCTTTCTGTCTTCACTGTAGGTTTTAGTGATTTGTCTAAGCTGTATTCTAAGAGGAACAGATGACTGAATATTTAAATACTTGAAGCTTAGAAGCTCAAGTAAATGGTATGTGCATATCCTTGGGATTCCCACTGTCTAGATTCTTTTTATTAGCTAGAAGGAAATATGAGTGGTTGTTTATAACATGAATATTAATCACTCTGCCTGGTGAATTGGTTGACTAAACATTGACATTGCCACCTTAATATTGAATATAATAAAAATTTGCATAATTCTAGAGGCATAAACAGTTGTGGTTCGATAAGGTATTCTGCCACTAAACTGTAAAATATATAAAAATTAGTAGGCCTAAAATTTAAATTGCTGTCCAAAAAGATACGCTGAACTTCAGATAAATGAGCTATTTTAGTTAACTCACAGATTAAACCTTAACTGTTATTAAATGTGAGTTACCTGTCTTTGATTTAAGTAAGAAATCAAAGACTATTTGCATTATGTTTTGTGTATTGTATACTGTGATGCCCATTGCAGGTCTGCTTTATATTATATTGTAGTGGTTCAAGGCACAGGACATACATGCAGATGTGTTGCTCAAGTATCTTTCTGCAGGGGGAGCCCCCAACATCATGGAAGCAGAGCCCACAGAAGGAGGTTGATATGTCCTCCTCATCAGGGCACAAACATGAATTACTTTCATCCTATTCTAACATCTGTTAAACTTCTCAGTCAATCTGTATGTAATTTCATGTATTCAATGTTGGGTTGGATTAAAAATTTCTTTCAGGTGTCCATGTATCATGTGTTTTGATTCAACCCCGCCAGTGCCCTTTCTTTACATTACCTTCTCTTTCTGGACTCTGGCTAATGTCTCGTCTTTTCTTCCTCTAGTCTTCTAGTATCATCTATTTATCTGTCTGTCTGTCTATCTATCTATGTATCTGTCTATCTATCTATGTATCTATCTATCTATGTATCTATCTATCTATGTATCTATCTATCTATGTATCTATCTATCTATGTATCTATCTATCTATGTATCTATCTATCTATCTATCTATCT
>PVIH01031680.1:0-10496 GCA_004025045.1 Sigmodon hispidus | reverse complement strand
GTTTGGAGAGAGAAAGGGACAGAGAGAAAGATTGAAAGAGAAGAGAGAGAATATTCTCAATATGACACTAAATAAATGTATGTAGTTGTATCATCTCAGAGTGGACTAAGAGCAACATGAATTAGTCAAATCTTGAAGTAACATACTTAGATGAGGACCCAGGCCTTTCCAGCTGTTACTTGGAACATATAAAACACAAAAACTCTTGCCAGGCAAGTGAAAAATTATAGCAAGTTACAGCTCACAGTAGCCACCACTTGACAAGATCTCTTCAAATACATTCTGGAACACACATACTACTGCCTCAGTTCCTGTGTTATGTGACTCAGGCCACAACTCTGGTTATCATCCAGAGGAACAGAATAATCTATGTCCCCTCATACTTCTGCTGAGGTTTCAGGTTCTGCTTCTGGAAATCATTAAGAGAATTGAGGATGGACAAAGTTACACCTGAAAGTGATACCTTTATAGAAGCTGATTTCATAGATAAAATTATCAAAGGAAAAATTGTAGTGAAAAACAGTCACCGTCCAATTTGAAACAGTAAATACCTATATTCCAAGGGTGCCTCAATCACAGAGATGAGGTGCTCTTCCAGGGCATTTATCTCACTAGTAAGAAGCTGCAGCTGTGTGGTCATTATCTCAGTCTTCTGCTTCACCTGCCTTTTTGTGAGATTTGCAGGGGTGGATGATGGCTCCTTGGAATCCCCTGTGGATAAATAAACACAAATTTCATTGTGATAAGACAGAGGATAGACAGATTACCCTACTTTGTAAGAAAATGTTTGAGAAAGAACGCACACCTGTAACTCAGTGCCACCAAAAATAATTTGGCCTAGGCTTTAGGTACCCCCTCTGGGATTCTCATATCACCCATCTATCTCCCTGATGATAGATTAGTGTCTCTGCCAGCTGGTGTTCTCTGCCCTTTTTGAAGTAGCTAAAGAGAGGCTCCTACAAATTTTAACAACAGTAGACTTTGCATTCAACTTGTCTGCGTAGTTCACTGGTCTGGGTTTAAAAGGCAAGATAATAGTGGCATACTTCACAAGGACTCTGGTCATTTAGAGACCAGCAAATATTCTGACAAGTCACTATAAGCACTTGGCTATTGTTAAAAAAAGCCATTTAGGGGCAGAACATGGTTACCAGACTCATTAAGTCATATCATTTACAACTCAAGACACACAGCGATGTTGAACTGTACAAAAATTAAGTCACTGAGGGTAGAGAGATACCATGCCTTGAGCTGGCCACACTTCAGTGGACCCTCTCTTTCTAACAATGGTCTCATTTTTTGAGCCACCTACCCTTACCCTTCTGTAGGATTGAAAGGGAAGAACTTCCAGCTATACAGTTTTGACACTACTAATCTCTGGCCTCGGGGACAGACAAATTACTACTCTAGAATCCTTACATTTCAAAGACATAATAAGTATAAATTACAGATGTTCCCATACTCCCATGTCCTGAGCCCCAGTAATGGAAGATTAAACTCTCGCACACGTTCTCCAAATAGTTCCCATTCTCCTGCCCAGAACTTACAGGACTTAATGCAGCATCCTCTGAACCATTTCTTCCTTGATGATTTATGCAGAGGCTGAGGGCCAGCTTGTCTCTGCCTCTCTGTGGTCTCTCTGACCTCTCTATTCTCTCTCAAAAATACCTTTCTCAATCTTGCCAACATGTTCGTGGGTGAACTATAATAGTTCTGACCAAACTCACCAAATACAGATGGTGTTGCTACAACACAGGTGACATCATATGGGTTCTACATTCTCCTGGATAAAAAATAATGTTCTAAGAAGTGGCTGCTGATGTCATTGCAACCCTGCTTACCAGCTTTCTTCATAATTCACTAGTGGTCTGGGTTCACTTTCTGTGAGTAACTTTTGGAACAAAAGGGAAATCATTCAGCACTCCTTCCTTAAAATCCAGACATCTATATCTGATTATTTGAAAATCCCTTAGCAGTTCACTTGTGAAAAACCGAGTGTTAATCTCCTACTGACATTGTATGTCCTTAAAATATAGTATAGAAATTTGTGTGAGCTATAATTCTCTACAAGTAATGACCTACTTATTCCCAGGAAATTATAGACTTAATGATGGAGGCAGTACACTTTGAAAACAACTTCTCAGTAGTTATAGAAATTAATATTTTAGCAGATAATATGCAGGTGAATTGATTCACATTCATGATCACTAGTTTATATTGGCATATTTTTAATATTTAGGTAACTATTACCGAACAAATCCAGTTTTTACAGTTTTTTTTAAATATTTCATGAGAATTATGCATAATGAATCGCCATTCAGAAAGAAGAGCTAAAACTCTGCTAGGAAGGGTCCCTTCTCTTTTGAGTACTCTTGCTTCATTTCATTATAATAACAATTATACTATTATCATATTATTATATTAATATTGTTGTTAATAATATTAATTACAATATTATTATTAAGTTTCATTCTTGTAAATTTAAAACCAATGAAATTTTTTAAGGATTAAGCAAATATTTACAACAGAGTAATTTTGGAGTGGATAGAACAAAAGATACTTGTTTAGGTTTCAGATTTGTTTAAAACTAGTAAAAACAGAAACAAACATATGAGGGCAGCATAAGAAGATAAGAACCACCATTCCCTCACTTCTTTTACTTGAAAACCTTAGTGATGGGTCAGATATGAGAACTCTCACCTTGCAAGGGCTCCCTAATATTTATCTCAGACCAGTTGAATCAACCAGCAGCCATCTCCCTGAAACATAAGCTTCAAAGATTGAATGTAATGCCAAGAATGCCTTTAAAGGAGTAGCTAACATTGGATCTGGTTGTTTTTCTTGTTTCTGTTTTGACACAAAGTTACATGTGTCTGTGAATAGGGGAAGTTCTTTTTTCCAAAGGTTGATATTTTCTTCCTTGCCACTATGTAATGGGGATTAGCTTAGAGCCATTTCCTCTCCTATTTGGAAGCCTTGAACTGTGATCAGTTCATAAAGTTTGAGACATCAGTGTTTTATTTTAGCTGTTGTGTGTTGATTCCCAACACTGCACCACAACTGGATATGAAGTATGTATTTAATATCTTGTGAAGAGTATATATTGAGGTTGTTTTTCATACTGTATTATTATAACACAAGCAATAGATATGCATCCTTTTTTATGTTAAATTATACTTGGGAGATTATGTGGACAATATGTTCTGTCCCACTATTATATTCATTTGTTAGCTACACTTGGTTATTTCATTCTAAATGAAAAAAAAACTTCCATAAAGTAATAGTGTGTACTACTTACATAAACAATATTTTTTCTTTTTTGAAAATTTTGAAAGATTGCATTACTTCTTTTAGAAATCTGTCTATCTTGATGTTGTGAAGGTAGGTTGAAGAACATTTTGAGTTTTTTTTTTTTTTAGAATCAACAATATTTGTAGCCCATCCAACTTTATAGACAAAAAAAGAACATACACATTCTAGTTACTATATATAGGCATATTTTTCTAGTTTGAGCTTTCTTTAGTATAAAGAAAAACAATTGTTTTCTGATCCACCAGTTCTACTGTGACATTGCATGTAAAGACCTGTAGCAATGATGGGGAATTTGTCTTTCTGCCTTCAAAGGACCAGAACTTGCCTTAAATTACCTCATCCAAATAAATGTTCTATTTATGCTTGAGGAAATTTGAAAAACAAAAGAAAAGGCCAATATTTCTATGACATGAATGTGTTTTGCTTTATGAGAGTTCTGAATTTTTGCCATTACTTTTCTGTATAAAAGACAGGAATATCTCCAAGGCTTTCCTGGATATTGGATGAAGGAACAATTCCTTTGTTTAACTGCAGGTAGCACCACCCTGGTTGTACACTGCAATACTTTGACACAAATAGTTTTTTTTTAAGCTCAGGCAGGTGATTTTCAGGAATTCAAATTCAGTCTAATTCAGTACTAATATGGAAATCACTTTGGCACTTGGCAGATTTCCCCAGTCCCTTATATGTGTGTTTATATAGTCTCTCAAGAACTTTTAAGCTGGATTAAAAAGATAGAAAAAATTAAAATAACTTTGAGTTTGATATCTTGTGAGGGACAGCTGAATTTAAAATCTGATCTTTTCAATCTACATTCTTTTTAAACTTTTTGCTACTCCACAAGTTCTCTACGCCTCAGTTTCCCTCCTTAGGAGAAGCATAGATGAATCAGAGGGCTGTTAGCTCAGCTCTCAATTTTGTGACTCTGAGTCACCCAATCTCTTGAAACTAGATTATAAATTAAAGGTGAAAAAAGTAGAAACATGCATGAAAAAGTTTTTAAAATATATTTTTATTCTTTGAGAATTTCATACATGTGTACCATATATTCTTAGAGTATCCACTCCCCAATTCTTTTTTATCTTTCTTTATTTATTTTGTATTTATCAAGAAAAACAGTAAATTGAATTTCAAATGCTGTTAAGTTAACAATAAGTATAAAGAAAATAAAAATCATAAGCATGACTTATTAAGGATGATAATGCAAATAATTTGCTACACATAAAATTACTTTGTGTTCAGCTTTCCCTCTGAATTTTTTTTTCTATCCCTATATATCCTTATTCAAGGTCCCTTCCCACTCCTGCCACATCAGGTCATTTTTTCTTCTCCACAACTCCCCATTCCCTTCCTGGGCAGGCAGCAGACAGTCCCATGGTCCCACTGATCCAATAATGCTTAGTTCAGTCTCCACTCCTGGCAAATCCAGTTTTATCCCCCGCCCTCAAGAGTGAGTCAGGTATTCCTCTAGGTGGATTGCGATCCGAAGGGTCAGTCCAGGGTGTTTCTGATCCCAAGCTATTCAGTGGTTATGGTTTGCAGCTTGGGCATGCTTTGCTTTTTTCTTGTTTGTTTGTTTAAAGACCCCTAATGAGTGAGTACATCCCCTGCTTATCTATCTGAGTTTGTGATACCTCGCTTAGGAGGATATTCTCCAAATCCATCCATTTGCCTGTAAATTTTAGGGTATCATTTTTTCTTACTGCTGAGTAGTATTCCATTGTGTAGATGTACCACAGTTTGTTAGCATATTCTTCAGTTGAGGGACATCTAGGTTTTTCCAGGTTCTTGCTGTTACAAATAATGGTGCTATGAACATAGTTGAGCTAATACCTTTGGAGTGTGAATGTGCCTCTTTAGGGTATACACCCAAAAGTGGTATTGCTGGGTACTTGTCCCCACTTCTCTTAATTCCAACCAGATCCACGATTCATTCAATATCCCACCACTTCATGTGTTTTATTATTTTTTAATAACAGAGTTTATTTAGCCATTTCCAGTATATGCACGACTGTTAGACTATTCACTTGAGCATCTTCCCATGGAACATACTCGTGAACTGACCCTCACCTGCCCAGCAGCCATTATTAACTAACAGTAGATGCTCAACAAGAAGTTAGGATTCATAAGCATTTTCTCCTTCAGTACTTTTCTTATGTAGATAAATACAGCTGCTGTTGCTTTAAGAGTTTTGCTGTGCTCGTAAGACAATATTTTCCCTTATCATTGGTCCTCTGGAATTTACAATCATTCCTCCTGTACTTCACTGATGATTTCTGATTCTTTGGAGAGAAGGTTGATATAGGTAGATGTCCCGTTTGTGGCTGAGAACTCACTGACACTTATCTACTGAATTTTGATGAATTATGTGTTTTTGCATTAACTAACTGGCTTCTGCACCAAGATACATCTCTGATGAGGTCTGAAAAATTCCATAATTTGCATCTGTATTTTGAAGTGTACTCCATACTCTTCCTTCTAGAAATTTCAAAAGTTTGCTGTCTGTTACTGAAGTTGTTGGTGCAATTGTAATTGATTATTGTCTATAGTGAGAGAAAATGGAAAAGTTTCAATACTGTTTTTGTTATCCAATCTTTTGTATCACCTGAATTTTAAGATTGTGTTTTAAATACTGTTTTTATAAAAACAATCACTTAGGAATTTTGATGGAATCTGTAGATTTCTTTAGGCAAGATAGCTATTTACACAATATCAATATCCACGTATGTGGGACATCTCCTTATGTTCCAGTGTCATTTATGATTTATTTCTTTTTTTTTGCTTTAAGTTTTTCTTTTTTATTATTATGAATGAAGAAGTCACATTTTCTATCCTTGTATATCCTTATTCAAGGTCTCTTCCCTTTCCCACTACATCAGGTCATTCTCTCTTTTCCACATCTCCCCATCCTCTTCATGGGCAGGTGTTCTGAAGGTCCCATGTCCCAATATAGCTTAGTTCAGCCTCTACTCCTGGCAAATCCAGTTTTCTCCCCTCAACATCAAGACTGAATAAGGTGTTCTTCTAGGGGAAGTGGGATCCAAGGTGTCAGTCCAAGGTGTTACTGATCCCAAGCTGTTCAGTGGTTGTGATTTGCAGCTTGGGCATGCTTTGCTTTTGTTTGTTTGTTTAGAGTCCACTAATGAGTGATAGCATAGGTGACATCAGAATGAATTCTACACTCTCCTGGATACAACATAATGTTCTGAGATGTTGCTGCTGGTGTCATGAAGAAATGTCATTGCATCCCTGCTTGCTAGCTTTCTTTATAATTTACCAGTGCTTTGGGTTCACTCTCTGGAAGCTTATGGGACAAAATGGAAATCATTTAACACCCCTTCATTAATATCCAGAGACCTATATCTGATTATTTGGAAATGCCTTAGCATATACCATGTGGAAAAATTAGTGTTCATCTCTCACTGTCATTGTATGTCTCTAAAATAAGATTAGTATAGAAATTTGTGTGAGGTATACTTCTCTATAATTAACGATCTTCTTATTCCCGCAAAATTATACACTTACTGATCTTGGTGGTGGGGGGGACACTTGAAAACAACTTCTCAGTAAACTAGCTACAGAAATTACTGTTTTAGCAGATAATAAGCAGAACATTTGATTCACATTCATGATCACTAGTTTACATTAGCACATTTTTGATCTTTAGGTAATCAATACAAATGGGATCCACTTTTAAAATCTTTGAAGACTTCTAAAAATCTTGTACTTATTTTAATTGAGGCTATTGCATATTGTTCTTCCAAAGAACAAGGAACATATATATTTTACATTCAAATTTCACAGTCTCCACCAAAGGACAGCCTATGCTGGAGAGGATGCGGAGCAAGGGGAACACTCCTCTATTGTTGGTGGGAATGTAAGCTTGTTCAGCCATTTGGAATGCAGTAGGACAGTTTCTCAGAAAATTGAGAATCGATCTCCCCAAGGACCCAGCAATACTACTTCTGGGTGTATACCCTAAATTTGCACAGTCGCACTCCTCAGGCATTAGCTCAACTATGTTCATAGAAGCATTATTTGTAATAACAAGAACCTGGAAACAACCTAGATATCCCTCAACTGAAGAATAGGTTAACAAACTGTAGTACATCTACACAATGGAGTATTACTCAGCAGTAATAAAAAAATGATTTCCTAAATTTTGCAGGCAATTGGATCCATTTGGAGAATATCCTCCTAAGCGAGGTATCACAAACTCAGAAAGATTAGCAGGGGATTTACTCACTTATTAGTGAACTCTAAACAAACGAACAAACAAGAAAGAAGCCAAGCATGCCCAAGATGCAAACCACAACCACTGAACAGATTGGGATCAGAAACATCTTGGACTGACTCCTTGGATCCCACTCCCCGATAGAGGAACACCTGACTCAGTCTTGAGGTTGTGGGGAGAAAACAGGATCTGTCAGGAGTGGAGACTGAACTAAGCAATATTGGGACAGTGGGACCTTGGGACCACCTGCTGCCTGCCCTTGGGGGGGTGTGGGAGTTGTACAGAAGAGAGAATTACTTGTTGTTTTGGGAGGGGAAAAGGACCTTTAATAAGGATACAGGATATACAGGATAGAAAGTGTGACTTCTTTGTTCATAATAATAATAATAAAAAAATAAAAAAGACATTAAATAAAAAAATAAAATAAAAATAGTGTAATAAATAAGTAAAAATCTGTTTTATATTTTTTGTATAAAACTTTTAATGCTGTCTTTAAGATTTTACTTTAAAAAAAGATTTTACTTTTATTTTTTTTTACTCTTTACTGAAAAAATAATATAAGACATATAATTGATTTCTAGATTTGTAAATTTCTGCAGAAAGCAGACATGGAGAATTCTTGGAAGAGAAAGAGGATAGAGAATCTTGTCAGATGCAAATAAAGGAAGGTGAGAATGCTGCTATGAGTGAAGGTTTTATACCACAAGGCCTAGCATAGGGAGTAGTTATCGGTTCACTTAAGGCATAAGAGTTAGCAGGTAATAACGATGAGTCATAGGCGAGAAGTTAATATTTAATAGGAACCTTTTTGTGATTATTTAGGATTAAATGACTGTGGGAACAGCCAGGCAGCACATAGAAACATTTGACCACATTCTACACTTTGGAGGCAGACTGCCAGGTCTCTGTGGATTTAAAATTATCCTAGTCTAGAGAGCAATTTCCATGAGAGTCAGGCTTACACAGTGGAAACATGGATAAAAAACACAATGAATAAACAATAACAACAACAAATATGATCTTGTGCTTGGTAACTACTAGTGTTACACAATTTATTTCATCTATATTTCTAAATGCAGCAGAGATCTAATCATCTTTAATATCTTTTGTTGTACCAGTATCAGAACTCCCTATTTAGAAGATTTTGTTGATGTGTACAATTTGTTGGCTTTTATTTGTATAATAATCATAAATTATAACTATTAATAATAATGATGCTGATATTAATAATGATAGTGGCCCTAATAATAATAGTGTAATGGGCTGGGCTCCTCCCAGCTGCTCTCCTATCAAAGGCCTGCAATTTGTCTTTCTGCAATTACATACCATTCCAAAGCCCCCACAGCATCTGTCCCACCCTCTCCTGGTCTCCGTCCTTGAGATGAAGAGTTGAATAAAGACTGACAGGCTGAGACTTGGGTCCATGTTGGAGGATCCTGAGCTCAGCATGTAGCTTTTTTCCCACAAGTTCTGTTGTGCGGGAATAATTTTTGGAAATTACATTTAGTAGCTTTTGTATTTAACTGTATGGAAAACAAAATGAGAGTCTCCATTGTTTATGTTACAGACAATACAAAATTTCTGCTTTGACTATTATAATAAGCACACTGTTAGACAAGTGCATTATTGAATCATACATAAGGAGGGGCAACACCTATAGTCTCAGTAACATACAACTCATTGGCCTAAGCCTTCCCAGATGCTTCTTGCCAGCAACCTGAATCAAATCTGTTTCTGGCTTTTCTCCCAGGCAATCTCTCTCTTCTGTGTTCTCTAGAGAGTTCACCACTACTGCCATAGTTTCCTGTCAACTGAAGTACATTTATTCATACTATTAACACAACCATAATTTAGAGCCCATTAAATAATTTGATCATTTACGTAGTGATGACCATTAACTTCTATGGCCTAATTGTCTTCAAAAGTTTGTAACAAGTTGTATTTGGTTTTAAAATTTATCCCAGTTGCATTTGCGACTTAATAATTTAGATTAAAGATTTAAAGTCCTTTGGCATCAAATATAAAACTTAAATAAATAAAATACAGTTCTTAGAATAGAACTTTGCTTTTTGTACTTTCAGGGTTTTTCTATATAGACTATCACAGGTTCTCCTGTGACTCAGTTTATGCCAATAGCTAAAGCTTAATGAAATTGAGGAAGACAAAAGGACTGGACATATAGTCAGGGGAGTTCCTAATGGCCTGAATAGACCTTAAAAATTTATAATCACTATTTGCCAAATATATCAAATTTATCAAACACATGTTGCTTCTTATTTACATATTTTATTGGATTGGTATTTAACAGTTTACAAATGCATAAGTAGTTGGACATACAACTTTTTAGTCAGATTCTGTTAACATATGTAGACCTGTAGAAACCTAGGAAATTTTCATAATATTAAAATTCATTCTCGTCTAAAATATTTGGTCGTACTGATATAATAATAAACATAAACAGAGGCATCAGTAGGATTCATTTTAATATAGATGGTGACTATGTGTGGAATTTTTCAGAGGAAATAAGCATAGAAAATATTTTAAGTAGAAAAAAAGTATAGAAGATATTTTTATCTTTTCATTACACTATTTTAAATTTAGTCACTTTTTTAACATTTCTTGTCTCTCAAGTAAAGCCAGGTTACAATTTCAGTATATATGTATTCTTCATATGAAAATTTATATATGAGATGAGTTAAAATATCCTATGACTGTTCAGTGTCTATTAAAAACTTTCATAATAAAGAATGTTTAGACTGTGACCTCTATAACCAGGACAGTGTTCCATGTATATTGTGGAGCCTGTGGAATTTGCATATAAAATATATACTGCTGTTCTTCTGTACAAAATTTTTAAATGTAATATTAGGTCATACCAATGCAGTATCTCAAAACTTTTAAAGCTGAATCGTTAGTAGTGATTATCTAAAGATCAAATAATATGCTAATG